>MU675606.1:278061-297136 GCA_026770625.1 Nicotiana glauca
TAATAATTATCCCCAACCATACGTGGCAAGAAGCCACCAAAATAAGAGTGACTAAGTAGTCACTTATTATGCCACCTAGGCATAAGCAAGATTGAGGATAAGAACTATCTGCCAAAAATTCTTAGGAATCAAAGAAGTGACTCCAAAAGAAAAGCTAGTCTTTCAAAGACTTTTAATAGACAGAAACGTTTCCTTGATCCAAAATGAATCCAAAGGATTCTTTCAAATCCTAAAGAGAAATCAGAAATTCGTTCCTTTTTATATTTTTCAACCCAAAGAAACGTGGTTTTAAATTGGAACAAGTTCTTTCCAAATTGTAAGAACAGAAACGTTCCCTCTAAAAATTTCAAGGGAACACTGATTTCGTTCCAAAACTTTAAGAACCAGAAACAAATTTTGTCCGTGAATCTTTAAGGAGCAGCGCCAGATTTCGTTCAATCAACGAAGGTTTCCGACGGGATAAGTATACGGAGTTGTTTCTACTGCAGGTATGTTAAGGCTATCCCTTCTTTGTTTTGACATGATCCATACGATACGAATGAAATGTGCAAATACACCAATTCCATATATGACTCTATTCATAGCAATATTAGAAGTGCCTATGTTCTTGAATCTCCATATGTATTATTATTCCATCGTATGTTCATGGGTCTCAGAAAATACGTAAAATGATGTTATGATATTAATCAAAGGTATAATGGTCTTATGACGTATCGAGAGATTTTGTTATTATATTTCATATGCATTTCATGCATTTATACATGTACATTGACCCATGACTCAGACGGCATTATATATGCGTACATGTGTATGTATGTATATATATATGGGATGTGGGAAAAGGTTATGGCGTTATATACGCACCACGACCTGATCAGCTGGTATATGATGATGATGTTGCCCACAGTGGCTGAAATATGATTCAAAAGGCGTTATATACGCATATACGGGTATGTATTCAAATGGCATTATATATATATATATATATATATATATATATATATATATATATATATATATATATATATATATATATATATATATATATATATATATATGTGTGTGTGTATTCGAACGGCTTTATATACGCACATATATGTATGTATAATATGTATATGGGATATGGGAAAGGTTATGGCGTTACATACGCACCACCACCTGATTAGCTGGTACACGATTATGATTTTGCCCACAGTGGCTGATATGATATGATGGGATGCCCTCAGAGGCTGATGATATTATGAAACATGTACCTATGCACGACATGACATTCATACTCATATGCATGACGCTAAAGGTAATTTATGATTTACAAAGTTATTCAGACTTACAGGTTGAGTCATGTACTCTATATGTCTTCCATGTCTCTTATGTATTTATTTATGTACCTTACATACTCAGTACATCATTCGTACTGACGTCCCTTTTGCCTGGGGACGCTGCGTTTCATGCCCGCAGGTCCAGATAGATAGGTCGAGAGCCCTCCAAGTAGGCTATCAGCTCAGCGGAAGATGTTGGTGCGCTCCATTTACTTCGGAGTTGCATATTTGGTTAGTATGATTTAGACGTCTATTGTTTGGTATGGCGGGACTCTGTCCCGACCTTTGTGATATTTATGTACTCTTAAAGGCTTGTAGACATATGTCTTGTACGTGAAAGATTGTACGGCCTTGTCGACCAATGTCTTGAGTTTATAAATAATCATGTTGGCCTATTAAGGTCGTGTGTCATGTGTATATAATAATGTAATAAGAAAGATACGTTACGTTGGTACTCGGTCCGGGTGCCCATCGTGGCCCATAGATTTAGGTCGTGACAAAAGTGGTATCAGAGCAATTCTGTCCTAGGGAGTCTACAAGACGTGTCTAGTAGAGTCTTGTTTATGGGTGTGTCGTGCACCACACTTATAAGCAGGAGGCTACAGGGCATTTAGGATTGTCACTCTTCCTTCTTACTCTAGATCGTGTGGTAGAGCTCACTTATAAGAATTCAAATTCCGGAATTCCATTTTATTCGTAATAAGACGATACCTACATCCGAAAAAAGGTTGGAAAGAGAAATGGCTGTGGAAGAGCTGAGTCAGAGGAACTGGATTTTTGTATGATGTAACGATAAGTAAATATGGGTTCTTTAACAGATCATGGTTATACTGAAAGGTGTAAGCTTCCTGATGAGAAGCCATATCGCAAGGATGTCTATCCATCTTTATGGTGAAAGATAACGAGATATTAAAATGATAAATACAAGTTTCAACAAAAAAAAGAAATAATATGAAGAAGGGTACGAGGCGCCCAGTTAATAAAGGTTAACAACGATTATAATGAGGCAGAGGAACATAAGATTTTTGAGTTATATTCAACAGTAACAGAGGTATGTACAATTGGTCGTACCCATCTCAGTTATACCCTATGGGGGCTAACAGGTGTAGTTTAAAAAGAAGACGGAACATCAGGAACTGGCTGGGGTTAGAGTAAACCAAAATGATGAATGGATTGTTTGTGTTAGTTGATATTTCCGAAGGATATTGCAAGTGTGCTACTAGATCTCTTTATGAGACACCAGATGGTGCACTCTGAAATAGTGCAGACAGATATGAGTACTACAAAGACATGCACTATAAGCCTTGAAGGGATAATATTACCTTAGTGTGGCTCGCGTCCCTAGTAAAGCGAGAACGTTAAGCAACTTGAAGAGCCACTAGATGGAGCAAAGGAAAGCTAAAAGCGAAATAATTTTGTATTGAAGTTTTCACAAGAAAAAGGATATGCAGAAATATTAGCAAAGTAATGAGAAGAGAGATAAGGAAGCATTATGAATAAGATGTGATACATGGATAAAAATGGTAGAGCATTACAGAACCTATAGTCAAATGAAAGAAGAGACGAAAGGTGATGGGCCTTAAGACAACGAAAGAGTATAGGCCATAAGTTTATATCCTCATTTCGAGAAATAAGTTCGTGACTCCACGCGACTACCAGAGGGAACAGTTAATCCCCAGAGTAACAGAAATCAGTATGGACTGGTAAATAAGATAAACTAAAAATGAATTAGGGACTAAATAATTGGAAAGTACTCGGCATCATGGGAATTTCAGATTTCATTCCGGCAGTAATAGAAGGGACCATAGAAGAAAATTCACGATGAATACAGAGAATAATCATTTAGGGAGACGCTTCCCTAGAGCAAGCAAAGTTAAGCTTAAGAGACTGTATGTGCTAGTTATGCTAAGTGTCACCTTCGCGAGTAAAGGAATTTGTCATCCTTGGTACAGAAGAATTGCCGCAAGGCGAGTAAGGATCATTGATGTTGAGAAACGACGCCAAACATGAAGAGGTAAAACATCTATAGGTAGATCCTCGTGGCTTCAGCTTTTTAGTACACCCCAAAGGGGGGAATAGGGAGTGATGTGGCATTAAGTCAGAATTAAGTGGTTCTAGTGACATGGAATGGTAAAGGAAGAATACGATAAATGAAAGAGGAATGAGATGGAATTTATACAAATCTTACATATACAAATCTTACATATACACTACGATTCAAGAATATTGTGCAAGCACGACGTCAAGGAGAGGAAGTAAAGGTTCCTGCCCGAGCTATTATTGATAAACGAGGAGCCAATGTGAGGCGTAAGTTAAAACAAAGTAAATAACCCAAGAAAAATTACGAGGAATATTGATATGAGAATAGGCCAACGAGTAGTTAATAATTGGTCAGGAAGATCTGAGTTCTGGCTAAACAGGGAGTTATAGACGAATCATCAGATCGTGTAAGATAAACATAGTAGAACCCAACATGGAGAGTTCAGCCTAGAAGAATATCATTATATTACTTGAGATATATTCAAACAAGGGTCAGGATAGTTAAAGATACGTATGAATGTTACGGGGATAAAAGAAAGTGCCACTGGGAAGGCAGTCAAAATATCAGTTCAGAAGCAACAATACAAGCACAAGTGCATGGAAGTAAGCAAATATGGATGATTATAGGCAAGAAAGGACATCAAAAAGGTCTGTAATAAGCTTACAGCTTTACAAGAGTCCAGGGTTCTCCCTATGTACTACAACGAAAGACTAGCTGAGGAGATAAGAAAGAAGGCTTCAACCTAAGCACAATGACCTAAAGACGAAATGGTCGTATAACAATAATCTCGCAATAAAATTGTAAGCATTTCAAAGGAAAGTGGCACCTACCGTGGCTAATTAACGGGAAGTAAGAATTAAAAGTAATATTCGAAGGTCATATGAGTTGCACGAAAAATCTAGCATGCGTGGGGAACTAAGATAAGCTAAGTATGCACGCAATAAAGGGTCAAAAAGACCAGGAAAGGTAATAGCTTACATTGAAGAAAGCTAAGAAGGAACGAAAGAAATTATTCGATTAATGATCCCGAGTTGATGACGTTATGAGCGCACTTAAGAGTTTGGAGTTTTATACCTACATCATATACAGCCTTAGAAGATTTTGGTATACGTTAAAAGAAAGAATTAAGGCCAAGTCATAGATGAAGGAATGAATTGTTAAAGGATTTTATCATAAATATCCCTCAACATATATGAAAGGCTAAAGTAATAACTAATACCATGAGCCGCAGGTCGGAAGATATCTTAAGCCTACATAGAGGCTGATCAGAATGAAGAGGAGACTAAAGAGTTACATCGACTAAGCAAAATAGGAGGGACCAAGAGAATTATAGACCTCCGGATCACTTTTAAGTAGCATAGGTATAAGAAAGATAGTATAGTAGCCATATTTTATAATAGCTCTATGATGAAGCAAACTGAAGAGTACGGGCCTCATAAAAAGTCAGTATGAAGCTCCCACCAGATTATGTATGCACCAGAGGTGTAAGAATTATAATAGAGCTTCAAGTTATGGACGTGAATTATACCTATGTGGAAGGGAGGTCATGAAAGAGATAGAAGATATGATGCGAAATTTTAAGGTAAGTAAGGTAAAGGTGAACAGCGTACGAGATACTCAAAGGCAGAATATGTGAATAGTCCATACTTCGGATAGAAGGCTAGAAGTGTTGGGATTCAATATCCAGGAATGATAGCGGCATAGTTATGGTATCTAGGTATCGAGAAGCCTGATTAAGAGAGTAAAGAAGAGTGAGAAATGATGTAATGTTTTGCCTAATATCTAGAATAACATAAGGAAATCTATGGTGCAAGCAAGTTGAATAAAAGTTGCGAGTAGTATAAACAGATATGTGTAGGTCGCAAGATAAAGTATGGTAAAGCGACAAAGTTTTGGAAGACAGGAATAAGGATAAGAAAGGGAAAGTGGGAAGGTGATGAGAATGGATAAAGTCCTCAGGATTAAGTCCATGGAAACAAGAGAGATAATGGTTTCTCTAAGTTATAGAATTCTCAGTATAACCCAAATGAACACAAAAGAGTCTAAGACTAATAGCATTTAGACGAGATGGAATGCTGCCCTGGTAACAGAATGAGGGTATATTTGCGAAAGATAAAGGATGAAGTTTGGACCTTCGATTGAGTAAAGATTTGAATAGGATTTCTTGAATTATACGGGATTAAAATACCCACATAAGATGAATTACATTGGGATGCTATGAAATACAGTTATAAAAGCCTGGTATAACCCCATGTGGATCAGTTTAATCATTTCAGATGTCTTGATGAGACGTGGGCCCTAACGATAGTGTTACAACTAAGAGGTCAAGTTATCAGTAGTATATTGTAGATTAATATTGAGGAAAATCAATAATGGATGGACAAAATTCACAACTATGAGATGAGATTAGGCCATTTTTCTTAAGACGAACGGTAATGAAGGAGCATTGAAGGACTGAGATTTATACCTAAAGGATATGCAACAAAAGTAACTGGGAGCTTGGTAAGCGTACCTCAGTAAAGGTAGGTTGAAGCGAAAATTATGATACAGTATAACTCATGTAAATGCAGTAAAGTCATGTGAATGGGTAACCAGATATATGAAATAAGATATGGCCATATTCACAAATTCTACAAAGTATCGAGTAAAGAACTTTAGTATACCCATAGAGGCCCAGAGAGGTATCCTATTAAGCCTTATATATACAAAGTAAGGCCTAGAAATTGACTAAAGGATAAAAGGAAAAAGGAAAGATGAATCGCATAAGTCAACCTACAAAGCCAGGGTCATACAGGCTGCATGACATGAGGTAACAGAAGTTGCAAGATTAGGAAAATTTCGATCACAGGTCATGATATGAGCAAAAAGACTAAAGGGGAAAAATACCCTAGACTTTGGATTTATTCATAGAACAACTGGTTAAATGGCAAGAAGAGTATTAAGGTATTCACAAGCTATAAGTTACAAAAATCATAAGAGTATCAGCTAATATTCGAGGACGAATGTTCCAAAGGGGGGAATGATGTTACACCCTACAATATTATGCCCCGCAATATTATATTACGATGATGTTACGTCCTGCAGTATAAAGTTACGACAGTATTGCACCCTGCAATATTTTACGTTGAATTTATCGTAAGGTAATTGACATCAGTCCAAGGAAAAGATTATTTGAGGATTATAAGGATTATAAGTGATGAGTAGATTCATGAAGGTAAAAGGGGAAGCAAGTCAAAGAAAATAAATTTTGTCGAAGTTTGGCACGTTGGAGTAAAATACGGCCCGAGCTAAAATACCCGGTGTTTATGGATTAGTACCATACAAGGTACCACATGACCTTGATAATAAGGTGTATAAGGTATGTGAAAAGTGAGTAGTATTTTAAGAAAGTGGAAATAATTCTCAATCATGCGGGTAATTGATTAATTATCGGGTAGCGGGACATTACCCGATTAACTAATAAGCGGATAAAAACTTAATAATTATCCCCAACCATACGTGGCAAGAAGCCACCAAAATAAGAGTGACTAAGTAGTCACTTATTATGCCACCTAGGCAGAAGCAAGATTGAGGATTAGAATTATCTGCCAAAAATTCTTAGGAATCAAAGAAGTACTCCAAAAGAAAAGCTAGTCTTTCAAAGACTTTCAATAGACAGAAACGTTTCCTTGATCCAAAATGAATCCAAAGGATTCTTTCAAATCCTAAAGAGAAATCAGAAATTCGTTCCTTTTTATATTTTTCAACCAAAAGAAACGTGGTTTTAAATTGGAACAAGTTCTTTCCAAATTGTAAGAAGAGAAACGTTCCCTCTCAAAAATTTCAAGGGAACACTGATTTCGTTCCAAAACTTTAAGAACCAGAAACAAATTTCGTCAGTGAATCTTTAAGGAGCAGAGACAGATTTCGTTCAATCAACGAAGGTTTCCGACGGAATAAGTATACGGAGTTGTTTTTACTCCAGGTATGTTAAGGCTATCCCTTCTTTCTTTTGGCATGATCCATATGATACGAACGAAACATGCAAAAACACCAATTCCATATATGACTCTATTCATAGCAATATTAGAAGTGCCTATGTTCTTGAATCTCCATATGTATTATTATTCCATCGTCTGTTCATGGGTCTCAGAAAATACGTAAAATGATGTTATGATATTAATCAAAGGTGTAATGGTCTTATGACGTATCGAGAGATTTTGTTATTATATTTCATATGCATTTCATGCATTTATACATGTACATTGACTCATGACTCAGACGGCGTTATATACACGTATATATGTATGTATATATATGTATATGGGATATGGAAAAAGGTTACGGCATTATATACGCACCACCACCTGATCAGCTGGTATATGATGATGATATTGCCCATAGTGGCTGAAATATGATTCAAACGGCGTTATATACGCATATACGGGTATGTATTAAAATGGCGTTATATACGCATATATATGTATGTATTCAAACGGCATTATATATGTGTATATATGTATGTATATATATGCATATGGGATATGGGAAAGGTTATGGCGTTATATACGCACCACCACCTGATCAGTTGGTACACGATGATAATTTTGCCCACAGTGGCTGATATGATATGATGGGATGCCCTCAGAGGCTGATGATATTATGAAACATGTACCTATGGACGACATCACATTCATACGCATATGCATGACGCTAAAGATAATTTATGATTTACAAAGTTATTCAGACTTACAGGTTGAGTCATGTACTCTATATGTCTTCCATGTCTCTTATGTATTTATTTATGTACCTTACATACTCAGTACATCATTCGTACTGACGTCCCTTTTGCCTGGGAACACTGCATTTCATGCCCGCAGGTCCAGATAGACAGGTCGAGAGCCTTCCAAGTAGGCTATCAGCTCAGCGGAAGATGTTGGTGCGCTCCATTTACTTCGGAGTTGCATATTTGGTTAGTATGATTTCGACGTCTATTTTTTGGTATGGCGGGATTCTGTCCCGACCTTTGTGACATTTATGTACTCTTAGAGGCTTGTAGACATTTGCCTTGTACGTGAAAGATTGTACGGCCTTGTCGGTCCATGTCTTGAGTTTATAAATAATCGTGTTGGCCTATTAGGGACGTATGTCATGTGTATATGATAATGTAATAAGAAAGATACGTTAAGTTGGTACTCGGTTGAGTAAGGTACCGGGTACCCGTCGCGGCCCATCGGCTTGGGTCGTGACAGGTATGCCTCGTTTAGAGTGGAGAGGAACTCCAGTTCATTCTACCCGCAGTGTCATATCGTATGTGAAGGCTCGGTGTTTGGTCGAGAAGGGGTGTTTGGCTTATTTAGCTTATGTTAGGGATTCCAGTGCTGAGGTTCCCTCTATTGATTATGTGCCTGTTTTTGTGAGTTCCCCGATATTTTTCCTTCAGACCTGTCGGGTATGCCACCCGACAGGAATATTAATTTCTGCATTGATCTGGTTCCGGGCACTCAGCCCATTTCTATTCTGCCATATCGTATGGCCCCGCCAGAGTTGAAGGAATTAAAAGGGCAATTGCAGGATTTGCTTGAGAAGGGTTTCATTAGACCCGGTGTGTCTCCTTGGGGTGCATAGGTGTTATTTGTCAAGAAGAAGGATGGGTCAATGAGAATGTGTATTGATTACCGACAACTGAATAAGGTAACGGTCAAGAATAAGTACCCACTGCCGAGGATTGATGATTTGTTCGACCAGCTTCAGGGTGCCAGGGTCTTTTCCAAGATTGACTTGCGATCTGGTTACCATCTATTGAGGATTAGGGCATCCGATGTCCCTAAGACAGCTTTCCGCACTCGGTATGGGCATTATGAGTTCTTGCTTATGTTATTTGAGTTGACAAATGCCCCAGCAGCTTTCATGGACTTGATGAACCGAGTGTTCGGGCCATATTTGGATTCATTCGTGATAGTGTCCATTGATGATATATTGATATACTCCCACAGCCAGGAAGAGCACGAGCAGCACCTTAGAGTGGTTCTTCAAACTCTGAGGGATAGTCATTTATATGCTAAGTTCTCGAAGTGTGAATTCTGGTTGGGCTCAGTTGCATTTTTGGGTCATGTTGTATCAGCTGAGGGTATTCAAGTGGACCCAAAGAAGACAGAGGCAGTAAAGAACTGGCCTAGACTAGCATCAGCTACAGAGATTTGGAGTTTCTTGGGGTTGGCAGGCTACTACAGACGGTTCGTAGAGGGATTTTCATCTATTGCAGCCCGATGACCAGATTGACCCAGAAGGGTGCCCAATTCAGATGGTCGGATGAGTGTGAGGCGAGCTTTCAGGAGCTCAAGACAGCTCTGACTACGGCACCGGTGTTGATTTTGCCCACAGGTTCAGGGCCTTATATAGTCTATTGTGATGCTTCTCGTGTTAGGCTTGGAGCAGTGTTGATGCAGAATGGCAAGGTCATTGCCTATGCTTTGAGGCAGTTGAAGATTCATGAGAAGAACTATCCAGTGCATGATTTAGAGTTGGCAGCCATTGTTCATGCATTGAAGATCTGGAGGCATTATTTGTATGGCGTGACGTGTGAGGTGTCCACTGATCACAAGAGTCTTCAGTACTTGTTCAAGCAAAAGGAGTTGAATTTGAGGCAGAGGAGGTGGTTAGAGTTGTTGAAAGATTATGATGTCACCATTCTTTATCATCCGGGGAAGGCCAATGTAGTGGTCGATGCTTTGAGTAGGAAGTCAACCAGCATGGGCAGTCTTGCTTATATTTCGGTCAGTAAGAGGCTGCTTGCTTGAATGTTCAGGATTTAGCCAATCAGTTCGTGAGACTGGATGTTTCTGAGCCCAATCGTGTGTTAGCTTGCACGGTCGCTCGTTCTTCATTATTAGAGTGTATCCGTGATCGGTAGTTTGATGATCCCCATTTGTGTATCCTTAGAGACACGGTGCAGCGAGGAGGTTCCAAGCAGGTTACCTTAGATGCGGATGGAGTTTTAAGATTGCAGGGGAGAGTTTGTGTACCCAATGTGGATGGGATTTGAGATTTGATTTTGGATGAGGCCCGTAGTTCCAGGTACTTTATTCATCCGGGCGCCACGATGATGTATCAGGATTTGCGGCAGCATTATTGGTGGCGTAGGATGAAGAAGGATATCGTAGCATATGTGGCTCGTTATTTGAATTGTCAGCAGGTTAAGTACGAGCATTAGAGGCCTGGTGGTTTATTTCAGAGGATTGAGCTTCTCGAGTGAAAGTGGGAGCGGATTACTATGGATTTTGTTACTGGACTTCCGCTGACTCGGAAGAAGTTCGATGCAATATGGGTTATTGTTGATAGGCTGACCAAGTCAGCACATTTCATTCATGTGGCAGTCTCCTATTCTTCTGAGAGGTTCGCTGAGATCTATATTCGGGAGATTGTTCGCCTTCATGGTATACCCGTGTCTATCATTTCTGGTCGGGGTACGCAATTTACCTCGCACTTCTGGAGGGCAGTGCAGAGAGACTTGGGCACAGGGGTAATTTGAGCACAGCATTTCATCCCCAGACGGACGTTCAGTCCGAGCGGACTATTCAGATTCTAGAGGATATGCTTCAAGCTTGTGTTATTGACTTTGGAGGTTCGTGGGATCAGTTCTTGCCTTTAGCGGAATTTGCCTACAACAACAGCTACCAGTCGAGCATCCAAATGGCTCCTTATGAGGCTTTATATGGTAGGCGGTGTCGGTCTTCGGTTGGATGGTTTGAGCTGGGAGAGGCTCGGTTGTTGGGTACAGATTTGGTTCAGGAGGCCTTAGACAAGGTCAAGATCATCCAGGATAGGCTTCGTTCAGTTCATTCTAGGCAAAAGATTTATGTAGACCACAAGGTTCGAGACGTGGCATTTATGGTTGGTGAGCGGGTATTGCTCCGAGTGTCGCCTATGAGGGCATGATGAGATTTGGGAAGAAGGGCAACCTTAGCCCTAGATTCATTGGTCCGTTTGAGATTCTTGATCGAGTGGGAAAGGTGGATTATAGACTTGTATTGCCGCCTAGGTTATCAGCCGTGCATCCAGTTTTCCATGTATCCATGCTTCGGAGGTATCACGGCAATCCAGCCCACGTTTTAGATTTCAGCACTGTCCAGTTGGACAAGGACCTGTCTTACGAGGAGGAGCCGGTAACTAGTTTGGACCGGCAGGTTCGTCAGTTGAGATCCAAGAGTTTTTCTTTTGTGAGTGTTCAGTGGAGAGGTCAGCCTCCTGAGGCATCGACCTGGGAGTCCGAGTCCGATACGCGGTGCCGTTATCCTCATCTTTTTCCCCACTCAGGTACTTCTTTCTTTTGTTCGTTCGAGGACGAAAGGTTGTTTTAGAGGTGGAGAATGTGATGACCCAAAGGGGTCATCACTTGTTTCCTTACTCTTTCTGTTCTTCCGAGGCCTTGAAAACCTCATTTAGGGTTGCCTCAATTTGCATGCACAATCCGGGCACATAGCCGGAAAGCATAAATATGAATTCTGTGTGAAAAATGCTAAATTTTGATATTAATATGAATAAATTTGACTTCAGTCAACATTTTAGGTAAACGGACCCGGACCCGGACCCGTGATTTGACTGTCTCGGAGCGTCCATAGGAAAATATGGGACTTTGGCGTATGCCCGGAATCGAATTTCGAGGTCCCAAGCACGAGAAATGAATTTTTGTATGAAATTGTTTTCTGAAAATAATTAAGGAAATTGGAAATGAAATTTGATTAAAAGACTGTGGTATCGGGCTCGTACTTTGGTTCCGACGCCCGGTACAAGTCTTGTATATGGTTTAAGCGCTTTCTATAAAGTTTGGTTGAAATCGGACGTTGTTTGACGTGTTTTAGACTTAAAACTCTAAATTTGAAAGTTTATGAAGTTTAAAGAAAAACTAGTAATTTTGAGGTTTGATTCATTGTTTTGATGCTATTTTGGCGATTTGATCGCACGGATAAGTCCGTAGGATGTTATTGAGGTTGTGTGCATATTTGGTTTGGAGCCCCGAGGGCTCGAGTGAGTTTTGGGTAGGTGTCGGATTGTATTTTTGCATTTTTGGAAATTTTGGGATCACTGATCTGCAGGCTTCGCATTTGCGAAGCCAGCATTCGCAAATGCGAAGTTCTAGCTCTCGCAAATGCGAAGGTTTGTTCGCAAAAACGAAACCTGCCCAGGCCTGCCAATGTTAGCAAATGCGAAGCCACTCCTCGCAAATGCGAAGGTCAAGGGTACGCAAATGCGAGACCTTATTCGCAAATGCGAAGGTCCCCTGATAGGCCTGAGTTCGCAAATACGAACAAAAATGTCGCATTTCCCATGCCTGCAGGGTTCGCAATTGCGAACCCAGTTTCGCATTTCCCATTTCCGCAGCCCAGCATATTTTATACTTAACCGATTTTGAGCTTCATTTTTCACATTTTCTCAAACTGAAACACTCATAGGCGATTTTCCAAGAAATCTTTCTTCTCCAAATCAATTGTAAGTTAATTTTTACTCATTTCTTTCAATCATTTAACATGTTTTCCACTTAAAATCAATAATTTTCATGGGTGAAATTGGGGGTTTTGGGTAGAACCTAGGTTTTCTAAAAATTGGGGATTTGGACCTCAATTTTAGTTCTGATTTTAAAATAAATTATATATTTAAGTTCGTAGGGGGATGGGTAACCGGGTTTTGGTTCGAACCTCGAGTTTTTACCATGTGGGCCCGGGGGCAATTTTGGAATTTTTGGGAAAAACTTTGAGAAATTTATTTTTATGCATTCAAATTGATTCATTTAATGTTTATTAAAGTAATTAATTAATTTGTGGCTAGATTCGAGCAGATTGGAGGTGGAATCACGGGGTAAAGCCATAGTTGAGGCTTGAGTTGAGTTCAAGGCATCGAGATAAATGTTTGGTTTAACCCTAGCTTGAGGGAATAGGAGTTGAGTCTTATTTGCTACTTGCTAAGTGTCGAGTACGATGTATAGGCATGGTGACGAGTATCTATACATTGGTGTCTAGCATGACCGTGAGTCCTTAATTGCGAATAGTTGGGATTTTGTTATAGCTTCCATGCTCAATTGATGGCTTCTATGTGTTGTAAAGATCTTGTGAAAGAAATTATGACCTTTAAAATTCGTGGAGCGTTAGCTCGAGTTGAAATGCAATTTTGAAGGTATATGAGACAAGTAAATCTTGGGAGCATTGGCTCGAGTGATAATGTGAACTATAAGATGAAAGTGAACGAAAGGTAAAGAGTTAATGATTATTTTCCTTGCCGGGACGTTGCTGGTTATTGAATATTTTCCCTTGCCGGGATGTTGAGATTATTGATGTTGTACCCTTGCCGGGTTTTTAATTGCTTGTTTGTGTTCTCTTGCCGGAATTTCCATTATTATTTATTTATCCCCTTGCCCTTGTTTGTGATTGTTATTTGGGTGAGGAAGAGTGTTAAAGCACGATGGTGATGCCGTACATTGTTTATTATGGTAAGGAAAGAGTGTAAAGCACGAAGGGTCATGTCGTGCAATATTTGCTTATTATGCGAAAAGAGTGTTAAAGCACGAAGGGTGATGCCATGCCGCACGATGTACCATTCTGTGCCGATTCTATTGATATGTGAGGAATGAGAGTAAAAGCACGAAGGGTGATGTCGTGCACATGTTATTTCTTGGCGAGTATGAGAGTAGAAGCACGAAGGGTGATGACGTGCACTTGTTGATTTCTGGTTCATTACATGTTATTGAGTTGTGTTGTTTTTCCTTCGTTACTAGACGATTCTTATTTGGAAATTATTATACTCCCCACAGCATGCTTCCCCTCCCATATTGTTTATCTTTTCTGTATTTCGATTCCGCTGTATATATATATAATTGCACAGGTTTATATTGTAGTCCGGTCTAGCCTCGTCACTACTTTGCCGGGGTTAGGCTAGACACTTACCAGTACATGGGATCGGTTGTGTTGATACTACACTCTGTGCTATTTTGCACAGATCCAGGTTTCGGGCAGCATTAGTGTGGGAGCAGGCCTTCAGTCCAGCGAAATCCGAGGCAGCATTGCAGGCGTCCGCAGGCCCGGCGTCTCCCTTATCCTCTCTTTTAGTCTGTTATCTCATTGTATTCGAGAAAAACAGTTTATGTTTTCTTTCAAACATTTGTATTTAGTATTCTTTGATGTTCGTGAGTACAGTCACACCAGTCTTGGGTAGAGAATTTTATTGAACTTTTCGCATTTCTATTCAGTTTT
The DNA here is from genome assembly GCA_026770625.1 of Nicotiana glauca. NCBI lineage: Eukaryota > Viridiplantae > Streptophyta > Magnoliopsida > Solanales > Solanaceae > Nicotiana > Nicotiana glauca. Next base: position 292,644 of record MU675606.1, read on the forward strand.
ATATAATGTTAAGACTTCCGCTTATTATTTAATCTCGTTGCTTTTATATTATTGCCAATAATTATTAAAAAGGGATTATGTTGTTAACGAAAAATAATTAAATTTGGCTTGCCTAGCTTCCACGAGTAGGCGCCATCACGACCCCCGAGGGTGGGAAATTCGGGTCGTGACAATAACTCAGTGGTCAAGGTATGTCAAAAGCTTTGTGAGATTATTGGTTCATAATTTCTTTTAATTATTTTAACTATTTTTCGTTTTGAACCCATTAGCGAAAATCATGCCTATCCTATCAAAACAACTACGGCTTTCATTCATTTTCATTCCAAGCGTGCATTTCACTTGTTAACAAAATATTGCTCAACTTTGTATGAGAATTTCATAAGATAAAATAATAGCTTTACTTTGTATTAGAATTTCGTAAGATAAAAGAAGCCAGGACCTTACCATGATTGACGAGCCATTGGTCAATTAGCGGCAAGAAAAAAAGAAACTAATAGCACGCAGGAAAAAGGACCAAGCTTGAAATTAAAGAGTCTTCATTATTACTATTATAAGTGGGAATGAGAGGTGCATCCGATTACACTGAGAGGTGCATCCGGTTAAATTTCGGGTCAAGAAGGGTATTTTTATGATTGCATCAGCATAGAATATTTCTACTAGCCGACAGAAGAGAACTCATCCAGTTACAGCTTGGGTCAGAAGGGTATTATTGTAATTAAAACTTAAGAATTTTGGCAGCGCCGTATTTTGAAGAATTCTTATGCCCCTAAATAATTTCTTTATTGCTTCAGTTGCCATTGGTATTTGAGTAAATATTAAACATATCTCACGGGCCTACCGGTCCGGACTGGGTCAAATATTTTTTGACCCGTACGGGTTACAGTCCGAGCCAGTTACGGGTTGGATCTTAACGGGTTTAACGGGTTCGGGTTCATACGGATAAAAATTAAACTGTACGGGTTACGGGTTGAGGAGGCCGGGCCGGGTTTAGTAAAAAAAAATTGAATTTTGTATAAATATTATAAGTTATATTAATACAAAGTACTAACATAAAGAATACAAGGAAGATGGAAAAAATTGCACTTATTGCAAGTGCTATTTTTATTTCTTAATTTAAAGTTTCAAACTTACAAAATGAAATGTTTACATTTTTTTCAACAAGTACAGTAGTAAATTCAAATGTTTTGCATTGCCTTAGTAAGTTCATCATAATCAATATGAATCGATTGACCTTCTTCTGGAGTGTTAAATTCGGATGGGTTTCCATGTGTTAATATATCTCCAAGTTCCTCGTCAGAGGCTATCAACATCTTCCTTTCCTTGATTTCTTCGTTCCGATCTAATCCAATCTCTGAAACATACTAAAACTTCCAAAGCATTGCTTCCCAATGAGTGGCGGGTGTCTCCAAGTTGTTGTCTTGCTTGGCTAAATGCACTCTCCAATGCAACAGTAGAAATTGGCACATTCAGCACGTCCCGAGCCATAGCGAAAAGAACAGGAAATTGCTTTCCATTCTCATGCCACCATCCCAACGGTGAAAATTTCTTTGTGCGAGGCTCTTTTTGCTTCTGCAAGTAGAGTTGAAATTCATCTATGTTCCTGCTACTGGTTTGAGTGTTAGAAAATATAGAAAAAAATATTATAACTATCAAGGCCTTCTTCATCATCCACAGTAGCAGAAGTGATACAATGCATAGTGAAATTAACATTGCCTACAGCACTGTCACGACCCCAGTTCACCTTCTATGAACATGCAGTGTAGCACCTAGTTCCTACAACTAGGTAAGCCTAACAATGCGAAAATTTAATATAACTTGCGGAATAATTAATTAAAAACTGAACATATGAAAAATAATGACTGCATATAAGGCCACTCGGCCTATACAACCCAAAAGAAATGCGAAAATCTACAACTCAATCCCAAAACCCGGAAACTCACGGACAACACAGGCTAATAGAATGTAGTAGTCTGATCTACACCAGAATGTCTAAACAACATGAAAGAAAAGAAAGGAACTATCTGCTAAAGCCAAAATAGATTAGAGATTCCTGGTCTGCGGACGTAACAGATATACCTCAAGTGTCCACTAGAACTCTCCTCCACGAGTATGATACGCCTGGGGGGAAGTACCTGGATCTGCACATGAAAAACATGCGCAGAAGGGCATGAGTACACCACAGTGGTACTCAGTAAGTGCCAAGCTTAACCTCGGTTGGGTAGTGACGAGGAAGGTCAGGGCCCTACTGAGATAAAATATAATAAATAATAAGATAACTGAAACAGTTCGAATAAAGTCTACAGCGAGAATCTAAACCAAATAATTAAGGAAGAACAGTAATAGAAAGCAAAGGTAACAATACAAGGAATACTGCCCTCAACAAGGAATAATAGCCAGGGATCTCTTGGTATCCCCAGAATCTCTTGGTATCCTCATCATATGCACCAGGGATCTCTTGGTATCCCGAGGATCTCTGGGTATCCTCATCATATACACGGGGGATCTCTTGGTATCCGGAGGATCTCTTGGTATCCTCATCATATACACTAGGGATCTCTTGGTATCCCGATATATATAAATACATGTGCCAGAGATCTCTTGGTATCCCGCACCCTCAATCCAGAATATATCAAGTACAGGGGGATCTCCCGGAAAGTCGTCTCGTAGTCCCAAACTAAACACACAACAACAACAACTCATAATCTCAGAGTAAATACAAAGATCCGTACAATAAATAGTAAATTCTAGCCTAACATGCTTCACAGAGTACAAATAGTACAGTTAAAACAATTAAGCAAGTAAGTCAGCTAAACATGCTTCTCTAAGTAGCACAGGTTTAAACTTACAGTCTAAAATAAACAAGTAAACAGGAGTCTCAATTTAAATACTTCAAGTAGAAATGGGTTTACAACAATTAGCACAAATACGCGCTCGTCACCTCACGTACGAGGCATTCATATATTCAAGGATCATGTCCTAAGGGGAAAGGTCCCCCACACAAGGTTAGGCAAGTCACTTACCTCGAACCGGTACAGAAATCAACCAGAAACCACGCCTTTGCCACGAGTATCCGACTCCAAATGGCCTAAATCTATTCAATTCAATTATATATCATAAATAATATTGCAAATAACTGATTCCACTATTAACTTTAAAGCTAGGGCACGAAAATAGGTAAAATAACCAAAATGCCCCTCATGCCAATGCTTCAGAATCAAAAAAAAATTTACATTTTCAGAACCCTCGTACCCTCACGAGTCTAACCATATAAAAATCTCCCAAATCGGAGGTTAAATGCTCACTCAAAACCCAATAGTTTGATCTAAGAAGTTTTACCCAAATTATCCAATTTTTTATCCTTAAATTCAATTTTTAATGATGGATTTAACTATTAAATGATGATATATAACTAGAAGGGATCAAAGAAATGTTACCCAATAATCTCCTCTTCAAAACCCTCTCAAAATCGCCCTCTCCCGAGCTCTCAATTAATTTTTCCAACTTTTTAAACTTAACCCTCGATATTTCTATTTTTCCCACAGGTATTTCCACTTCTGCGGACAAGGGACCGCTTATGCGGAGAAGCAACCGCTTATGCGGTTTTCAATTAATGGGCCAGGTTCCGCTTCTGCAGTACAAATCTCGCAGGTGCGGAAGGCTGAGGGGTCCAATTTTCGCTTCTGCGATGACCAATGCCGCTTCTACGGCTCCGTTTTTGTGGTTCTTAAGCCGCAGAAGCGAAAAGATACCAGAAACAGCAGAACTGCTACCTCTCAACTTCCAAAATTCTTCCGTCGACCATCCGAAACCATCCCGAGGCCCCCAGGACCTCAACCAAAAACACCAATACCGCCTTATACCTTTTTCAAACTTGCACCAATCTTAAAAACACCTGAAACAACGCCGGAAACCCGAATTAATCAATGATTCAAGCCTAAGAACTTCAAATTTCCTCCAAATACACTTTCGATCAAAAACCTAACCAAAACACGTTCGAATGACCTAAAACTTTGCACACACATCCCAAATGACATGACGGAGCTACTGCAACTTCCGGAATTCCATTCCGACCCTCGGATCAAAAACTCACTATCGGACCGGAAACTTCAAAAATTCAAACTTCGGCATTTCAAGTCTAAATGAGCTACGAGCTTCCAAAATACATTCCGAACATGCTCCCAACCCCGAAATCACCTAACGGAGCTAACGGAACCATCGGATTTCCATTCCGAGGTTGTCTTCACACCTTTCCGACTACGGACCATTTTTTAACACTTAATCTCTCATTTACGGACTAAGTGTCCCAAAACTCTTCGAAACTCAACACCGAACATCCCGGCAAACCAAGATAGAAGAAATGAACTTAGGGGAAGCAGTTAATGGGGAATCGGGGCATTAATTCTTAAGACGACCGGCCGGGTCATCACATCTTCCTACACTTAAACATTCGTTTGTCCTCGAATGAGCATAGAGAACATACTTGAAGTAGTGAA
>MU675606.1:297911-314782 GCA_026770625.1 Nicotiana glauca
CGCCAATGGCAAGAAATGATCCCAAGACCCTCCAAACTCAATCACACACGCACGGAGAATGTCCTATAGAATCTGAATAGTGCACTCGGACTGCCCGTCCGTCTGGGGGTGAAATGTGGTGCTCAACTCCACCCGAGTACCTAACCCCTGCTGCACGACTCTCCAGAACCGCGATGTAAACTGAGTACCTCTGTCCGAAATGATAGAAACTGGAATACCATGCAGACGGACGATCTCCCAAATATAAATCTCCGCCAACTGCTCCGATGAATAAGTGGTACACACAGGAATAAAATGAGCGGACTTGGTCAGCCGATCCACAATGACCCAAATGGAATCAAACTTCTTCAAGGTCCGTAGGAGTCCAGATACAAAGTCCATGGTGATACGCTCCCATTTCCACTCCGGAATCTCTATCTGCTGAAGCAACCCACCCGAGCGCTAGTGCTCATACTTCAACTGCTGGCAGTTAAGGCATCTAGACATATAACCAATTATATTCTTCTTCATCCGCCTCCACCAATAGTGCTGCCTCAAGTCCTGATACATCTTCGCAGCACCCGGATGGATGGAACATCGCGAACTATGGGCCTCTGCTAGAATCAACTCTCGAAGACCATCAACGGTGGGCACACAAATCCGGCCCTACATCCTCAATACTCCATCATCCCTGATGGTCACATCTCTGGCATCACCACGTTGGACCCTTTCCTGAAGGACAAGCAAATGAGGGTCATCATACTGTCGCTCCCTAATACGATCAAGTAGGGAAGACCGGGAAACCACACAGGCTAGAACTCGACTGGGCTCCGAGAGATCCAATCTCACAAACTAACTAGCTAGGGCCTGAACACCCATCGCCATCGGCCTCTCTAAAGCTGGTAAATATGCCAAACTACACAAACTCTCTGCCCAGCGACTCAAGGCATCTGCCACCATATTAGCCTTGCCCGGGTGATACAGAATGTCATAATCCTTCAACAACTCTAACCATCTCCTCTGATGCATATTCAGGTCCTTTTGCTTGAGTAAGTGCGGCAAACTCCGATGGTCGGTATACATCTCACAAGGCACCCCATACAAATAATGACGCCAGATCTTCAAGGCATGAACAATAGCAGCTAGCTCAAGGTCGTGGATAGGGTAATTCTTTTCATGTACCTTCAACTGTCTGGACGCATAGGCAATCACGCTACCGTCCTGTATCAACACCGCTCCAAGGCCAACTCTCAAGGCGTCACAATAGATAGTATAAGACCCCGAACCGGTAGGCAACATCAAGATAGGGACTGTAGTCAAAGCTGTCTTGAGCTTCTGAAAGCTCGCCTCACAATCCTCTGTCCACTGAAATGGGGCACCCATCTAGGTCAATCTAGTCATAGGGGCAGCAATCGATGAAAATCCCTCCACGAAACGACGGTAGTAACCCGCCAAGCCAAGGAAGCTGCGAATCTCTTTAGCTGAGGACGGCCTGGGCCAACTCTGCACGGCTTCTACCTTCCTCGAATCCACCCGAATATCCTCACTAGAAATCACGTGGCCTAAGAATTCCACCGAACTCATCCAAAACTCACATTTTGAGAACTTTGCATATAACTTCTTCTCCCTCAAGGTCTGAAGCACGGTCCTCAAGTGTTGCTCATGATATTCCCAACTCCGGGAATATACCAGTATATCATCAATAAAAACAATAATGAAAGAGTCAAGATATGGCCTGAATACACTGTGCATCAAATGCATGAAAGCCGCTGGGGCATTGGTTAGCCCAAATGACATAACAAGGAACTCGTAATGACCATACCGAGTACTGAAGGCAGTCTTTGGGATATCTGGCTCCCGAATCTTCAACTGGTGGTACCTGAGCGCAAATCAATCTTAGAAAACACATGTGCGCCCTGAAGCTGGTCAAACAAATCATCAATACGAGGCAAGGGATAACGGTTCTTCACTGTAACCTTGTTCAACTGGTGATAATCAATACGCATACGCATAGAACTATCCTTCTTCTTCACAAACAAGACAGGAGCACCCTACGGTGAAACACTGGGTCGAATAAAACCCTTACCAAGCAATTCTTGCAACTGATCCTTCAACTCCTTCAACTCAGGAGGAGCCATGTGATACGGAGGAATGGATATGGGTTGAGTGCCCGGTAATAGATCAATGCCAAAATCAATGTCTCTATCAGGCGGCATGCCCGAACGATCAGCTGGAAATACATCGGGATAATCCCGTACCACTGGAACTAAATCAACAGAAGGGATATCAACACTGATGTCTCTCACATAAGCTAAATACGCGGGACACCCCTTCTCAACCATACGCTGAGATTTAAGAAAAGAGATAACTCTACTGGGAGTGTGATCTAAAGTACCACTCCACTCAATACGCGGAATACCTGGCATAGCCAGCATCATGGTCTTGGCATGACAATCAAGAATAGCATGATGGGGCGACAACCAGTCCATGCCCAGAATAATATCAAAGTCAACCATACCGAGTAATAATAAATCCACTCTGGTCTCAAAACCACGAATAGTAACCAAACATGACCGATAAACGCGGTCCACAATAAGGGAATCTCCCACAGGAGTAGAAACATAAACGGGGGCACTCAAAGAATCTCGAGGCGTGCCCAGATGCGGAGCAAAGTAAGAAGATACATAAGAATAAGTAAAGCCTGGATCGAATAGAATTGATGCCTCTCTGTGACAAACTAGTATAATACCTGTGATGACGGAATCGGAGGCAACAGCCTTGGTACGAGCAGGAATAGCATAATATCTGGCCTGGCCCTGACCTCTACCTCCCCGACCTTCGCCCCTAGCTGGCTGGGCAGACGGGGTAGCAGCGGGAGCTGTGATCATGGCCTGAGAACTCTAAGGAGCACGCTGTGGCTGAGCGGTCTGTGGAGGTGCACTCCTCCCAAGTCAAGGCAATCCCTCACCACTTGACGGGTGTCACCACACTCAAAACAAGCTCTGGGAGGACGTGGTGGCTGTGACTGGCTAGGGCCAGGTCTACTTGACTGACCTCTGAAAGCACCCCGTGTAGGAGGCGCGCTGGAAACTGGAGGTGCATAATAAGGCTCTTGAGGTGTAGGCGGAGCTGGAGTACTGCTGGCTGTTGGTAAAGCTGAATGTACATGGCGACCCGAATAACCTCTACCATAACGACCTGCTGATGGGGTACGGGCACCAGAGTAGTGGCCCGACTCTCAAGACCTCTTGGCCTCTCTCCCCCCCTCCCCCGCTCCCTGGGGAGCATACGCTCGATCCTCCTAGCAATGCTCACTACCTGCTGATAAGGAATGTCCATCTCTACCTCTCGAGCCATGATAGATCTGATGGGTGGGATAAGACCCTCAATGAACCGGCGAACTCTCTCCCGAACTGTAGCAACCAAAGCTGGTGCATGCCTGGCCAACCTGATATAACGGATAGCATACTCCGAAACTGTCATAGCACCCTGGTGCAAATGCTCAAACTCTGCGCGCCATGCGTCCCTGAGACTCTAGGGGACAAACTCTCTCATAAACATCTCCGAGAACTAGGTCCAAGTCAGTGAAGCAGCCTCGACTGGACTGTCTATCTCATAAGTGCACCACCAATCATAGGCGGCTCCCCAAAGCTGAAAAGCAGTGAAAGAAACCCCACTAGACTCCACTATGCCCATGGTGCGAAGAATACGATGACACTCCTCCAAAAAATCCCAAGGCATCATCTGATGCTAGTCCACTGAACACTGGGGAATCATATTTCTTAAACCTCTCAAGTCTCCGCTGCTCGTCCTCTATAGCAGCTGACCCATCCTCGGACTGAACTGGAGCTGCAGGCGGTGCGGGAATAATCTCGGGAGCCTGCTCAACCTGCACTCGCTGCTCGGGAGTACGGACGGCGCGAGTCTATGCTCCTCCCCCGGCCTGGGATGTGGCTACAGCAAGGTGAAGCGACCCTGCCTGAGCTAAGGTGGTGTACATGCTCATGAACTGAGCCAAAGTCTCCCGGAGCGCTGGAGTAGTAGTGGTAGTAGTAGGTGTGCCAGGTGCCTGGCCTCCGACTGGATCTGCTGGTTGTACCTCGGTGGCAGCTCGCGCAGGTGCTCTGGCTGTACCACGTGCGCATCCTCGACCTCTACCCTGGCCCCGGCCTCTGACGGCTACAACAGGGGGCGCGAGTGCCTGGTCATCTCGCGTAGCACTTGTCATCACCATCTGTGAATGAATAGAAGACAGAAGTTTAGAATTGGTGTCAAAAATATCGCACGACAAAGAATTCAAATGAAATGAAGATTTTTCCTAAATAGTTACATAGCCTCTCGTAGATAAATACAGACGTCTCCGTACCGATCAGCGAGACTCTAATAAACCGGCCTGTGTTCCATGACTCCTATGAACCTAGAGCTCTGATACCAACTTGTCACAATCCCAGTTCACCCTCCATGAACATGCCGTGATGGAACCTAGTTCCTACAACTAGGTAAGTCTAACAATGCGTAAATTTAATATAACTTACGGAATAATTAATTAAAAACTGAACATATGTAAAATAACGACTGCATATAAGGCCGCTCGACCTATACAACCCAAAAGAAATGCAAAAGTCTACAACTCACTCCCAAAACCCAGAAACTCACGGGCAACACAGGCTAATAGAATGTAGTAGTCTGCTCTACACCAAAATGTCTAAACAACATGAAAGGAAAGAAAGGAACTATCTGCTAAAGCAGGAATATATTAGAGACTCCTGGTCTACGGACGTAGCAGATATACCTCAAGTCTCCACTAGAACTCTCTTCCACGAGTATGATATGCCTGGGGGAAAGTACCTGGACCTGCACATGAAACACATGCGCAGAAAGGCATGAGTACACCACAGCGGTACTCAGTAAGTGCCAAGCTTAACCTCGGTTGGGTAGTGACGAGGAAGGTCAGGGCCCTACTAAGATAAAACATAATAAATAATAAGATAACTAAAACAGTTCGAATAAGTCTACAGCGAGAATCTAAACCAAATAATTAAGGAAGAACAGTAATAGAAAGCGAAGGTAACAATACAAGGAATACTGCCCGCAACAAGGAATAATAGGCGGGGATCTCTTGGTATCCCCAGGATCTCTTGGTATCCTCATTATATGAACCAGGGATCTCTTGGTATCCCGAGGATCTCTGGGTATCCTCATCATATATACGGGGGATCTCTTGATATCCCGAGGATCTCTTGGTATCCTCATCATATACACTGGGGATCTCTTGGTATCCCGATATATATAAATACATGTGTCTGGGATCTCTTGGTATCCCGCACCCTCAATCCAGAATATATCAAGTATAGGGGGATCTCCCGGGAAGTCGTCCCGTAGCCCCAAACTAAACACACAACTACAACAACTCATAATCTCAGAGTAAATACAAAGATCCATACAAGAAATAGTAAATTCTACCCTAACATGCTTCACAGAGTACAAATAGTACAGTTAAAACAATTAAGCAAGTAAGTCAGCTAAACATGCTTCTCTAAGCTAGCACAGGTTTAAATTTACAGTCTAAAATGAACAAGTAAATAGGAGTCTCAATTTAAATACTTCAAGTAGAAACGGGTTTACAACAATTAGCTCAAGTACGCGCTTGTCACCTCACGTACGAGGCATTCAAATATTCAAGGATCATGTCCTAAGGGAAAAGGTCCCCCATACAAGGTTAGGCAAGCCACTTACCTCAAATCGGTACAAAAATCAACCAGAAACCACGCCTTTGCCACGAGTATCCGACTCCAAATGACCCAAATCTATTCAATTCAATTACATATCATAAATAATATTGCAAACAACTGATTCCACTATTAAATTTAAAGCTAGGGCGCGAAAATAGGTAAAATAATCAAAATGTCTCTCAGGACAACGCCTCGAAATCGAAAATTTTTCATATTTTCAGAACCCTCGTACTCTCACGAGTCTAGCCATATAAAAATCTCCCAAATCGGAGATCAAATGCTCACTCAAAACCCAATAGTTTGGTCTAAGAAGTTTTACCCAAATTATCCAATTTTTGATCCTTAAATTCAATTTTTAATGATGGATTTAACTACTAAATGATGAAATATAACTAGAAGGGATCAAAGAAATGTTACCCAATAATCTCCTCTTCAAAACCCTCTCAAAATCGCCCTATCCCAAGCTCTCAATTGATTTTTCCAACTTTTTAAACTTAACCCTCAATATTTCTATTTTTCCCAAAGGTATTTCCGCTTCTGCGGACAAGGGACCACTTCTGCGGTCCTGCTTATGCGGAGAAGCAACCGCTTCTACGGTTTTCAATTTATGGGCCAGGTTCCGCTTCTGCGGTACAAATCTCGCAGGTGCGAACCGCATCTGCGGTCAAACCTTCCGCACCTGCGGAAAAGCTGAGGGGTCCAATTTTCGCTTCTGTGATGACCAACGCCACTTCTGCGGCTCCGCTTCTGCGGTTCTTAAGCCGCAGAAACGAAAAGATACCAGAAGCAGCAGAACTGATACCTCTCAACTTCCAAAATTCTTCCGTCGACCATTCGAAACCATTCCGAGGCCCTCGGGACCTCAACTAAAAACACTTATACCTCCTAATAACTTATTCAAACTTGCAGCAATCTTAAAAACACCTGAAACAACGCCGAAAAGCCGAATTAATCAATGATTCAAGCTTAAGAACTTCAAATTTCCTCCAAATACACTTTCGATCAAAAACCTAACCAAAACACGTCCGAATGACCTAACAATTTGCACACACATCCCAAATGACATGATGGAGCTACTGCAACTTCCAGAATTTCATTCCGACCCTTGGATCAAAAACTCACTATCGGACCGGAAACTTCAAAAATTCAAACTTTGGCATTTCAAGCCTAAATGAGCTACGAGCTTCCAAAAATACATTCCGAACAAGCTCCCAACCCCGAAATCACCTAACGGAGCTAACGGAACCATCGAATTTTCATTCCGAGGTCGTCTTCACACCATTCCGACTATGAACTATTTTTCAACACTTAAGCTCTCATTTACGGACTAAGTGTCCCAAAACTCTCCGAAACTCAACACCGAACATCCCGGCAAACCAAGATAGCAGAAATGAACTTAGGGGAAGCAGTTAATGGGGAATCGGGGCGTTAATTCTTAAGACGACCGGCCGGGTCGTCATAAGCACGAGCAGCATCATCGCATACATTTGCATAATAATTATATAGTTGTTGTAAATATTCATTTAGCTTGTTCATAGAGACATATAAAGTTGGGGTTTCAGTTTCTCCAATCTCCATATAAGTATATAAAGAATTCATTAATTGGTGACAATCAGAAATCTTAATAGAAGGATTTAAAACTGCACCAGTTAAGTAAATCGGAGAAATTGGAAAGAAATATTTTTTGAATTTTGCTTGCATTTTTTCAACAACATCCTTATATTTTTCTTTCTTCTTAAATTCAGATAGTAGAAAAGAAATTTCAGCTATATGTACTAAAGCCATAGTAACAGTGGGGTAATATGCTCCAGAAAACTCAACAGTAGCTGTATAAAATTTATGTAAAAATTTAACAACATCATTAATGACCTCCCAAGTAACATTTGTTAACACACGTCTTGGATCAGTACAATGCGCATTAACAACTTTAGTTATTAGGAATCAATATTTGTAGCAATATTTTAAAAATATATATGTATAATTCCATCTAGTAACAATTTCGTCTGGCATGAATCTAGGTTTAAGCTTATACTGGACACACTTATTCTTAAATTTTTTTATTCTAGATTGTCTATTATTTCCTTTAATAACACCAACTGCTCTTCTAACATGAGTAATCTCAGCTGAAAATAAATTAAAGCCACTTTTAACAATTAAATTATAAACATGACATGCACACCTAACATGAAAAATTTCAGCAAGAGTTGGTTGCAAATGCATTTTTATTATTGAAATTGCGGCATTATTATTAGAAGCATTATCAAAAGACATACACAATACTTTTTTGTTTAGATTATAAAATTCAACAACTTCAACAATAGTACTACTTATAAACGCAGCAGTATGACTCTGATCTTCATCATATTTAAAAGCGATAATACGTTTTTGCATACAAGTAGTATCATCTATCCAATGACATATAATTGTCAAATAATCATTTCCATTAACAGCATGGCCAATATCAGAAGTTAGACAAACTCTACAAGAAAGGTGGCTAAACAATAACGTATGTATGTTTGATATTGTCCATGAAGTCTAAAGATATCAGATCTACAAGTACTTCTAGGGATACCTTTAAATAAAGGATTGTAAATCTTTTGAATATACATAATAAAATATGGTGAAGAAGCAAAAGAAAAAGGTAGACAACCCAAAGCAATCATTTTTGCTAACTCCTCACGATCCTTCATTTTATCATATTTTCACTAGACCTCCAGGAGTAGGGTTAATAGTTGTTTGATTTTCATCACCATCAATGCCCCATTCTATGGGATGGTCAATTCTCATATGTTTATTAAGCGTTCCAGTCCCCCCTAAATTTCCTCCAGTCAAATGTTTAAAATCATCTTTACAAATTTTGCATCTAATTCTATCAGTACCTTCTATTATTTCAAAAAATTTCCAAACCTTACTTCTTTTTCTACGATTAGTAGTCGGAGCCACAGGTGATCTACTACTAGCGCCACGACCACCACCCCTTGTCGCAACTCTAACACTACCGGCTCCAACACTAGTAGGTGTAGCTGGTATCTCATCTTCCATTTCTATTTCATTATCTTCTATTACAAAATCTTCTTGTAATTGTTCATAATCTATATTATCATTAGGCGATGTTTCGGAAACATGTATAAATTGGGAAATACTATTACTACCAGATGCTGAAGGATAATCTCTTTTTTTATTTTTCCTACCAGTAACTGTTTTACACGCTCTTTTAGCAGTATTCAACATATTGTAAAAATTAAAGTATAAGCTAAAATTAAATATGCAATTAAAATAGTAAATAAAAGAAAGAGTTGGAGAGAGTGCACCGAATTCGACAATAAAAGTAGCACTTGATTAAGCAATTCTGATATTACCACGAACAAACGTCAACTCGTCAAGCAAGTATTTCAATTTTGAACTTCAATTGTTCAAAGTTGAAACTTCAAACTTCAAATTTCGAATGACAAAATACGACAAATTAAATTCAAGAAAAGTGAGCCAAATAAAATTAGAAGATGAAATGATGAATTGAAGTATTGCAAATTGGAGAATGAGAGAAATTGAGATTGAGAAATGAGATTTGAGTGAAGAAATGAAGAATAGGGAGGATATTTATAGTTTTAAAAAAGGTTAATTTTATAAATTCAAAAAGGGTCAAAAACTTAAAATTAAAAAAAATGGCTATTTGATCAATTTGATCCGTTGGCTAACGGATCAGTTGCAATATCTGACTAAACCAACGGATAGTGGGCCCCATAAAATATGAAAAATTCAATAAAAATAAATTTAAAAAACATTTGGCAGTTGAACCGGGCCGGTTCCGGTTCAGTTTAACCGGTTAATACACTGTTCACACCTACCGGTTTAGACGGGTCCGGTTACCCGGTAAAAAATTTTAAATCGTCCAACCCCCTCCTACCCCCTACCCAGCCCACCCGGCCCCTTATGAATTAGGTCGGTCCGGTTCCGATTTGTATCGGTCTGGGCCGGTCCGGTAGCGGGTCTAACCGGCCCGTTAGACAGCTCTAGTAAATATAACAAACTTTGAGAACAATTTGACTGCTGAAAAAGCGCATAGTTCTAATTAACATTTTCCATTCCTTCCTTTTGTATTCTTTTTCTTTTTGGGGGGTTAAAAAACATGAATGTTTTATTTGCACTTTTCTTCAGTCAGTTTTGCTTGTCCAAGGTTGTTTAATCCTTTGATAGTGTAAAGTTATACAATAATACTTCCAAAAGTGAAACTCTATTTCCTTATTAATTAATAGGGTAAAAATAGAAGTAACAACAGACTTTCTGTAAGGTAAAATTTATCAAATTTAAATATTTAATATGTATTCTATGATTATTAAGCATGTTAATTTCTATTTGATTTAATTATTCAGTGTCAGCCTTTTTATATTCTAATTATGAAAACATTGTAACCTATCTTTCCTCTCTGAATTAATTGTATCAGATCCTTACTAGACCCTCACACATCATTTTACTCATTTATTTTATTTTATAGATCTTTTCATTAATTTTATAGATCTCTAAATCATTAGTAAATAGTGTCTCTGCCGAAGATCTATCGGAAATAATCTTTTTGTACCTCCATAGTAGGGGATAAGTGTGACGACCCGACTTGTCGTCTCATGAGTTACCGCCTCGTTTCCCCCATTTTCTGCTTCTTTATGCTTTATTATAAGAGTCTTGTGTGAACGAGTTGATTTGGATTGGTTTTAGAAGGAAATGAGATACTTAGTCTCTTTAAGGAAGGCTTATTTTGGAAAAGTCAATCAGATGTTGACTTATGTGTTAGAGGGTTCGGTTATGGATTCCGATGATTCGGTTAGCTTCGGGGGATGATTTGTGACTTAAGAGTGTGATCAGAAGTGATTTTGAAAGTTCGGTGTAGAATTAGGCTTGAATTGGCAAAATTAGTATTTTGGCGAATTCCGGTTGGTAGGTGAGATTTTGATCCGAGAGTCAGAATGGAATTCCGAGAGTTGTTGTAGTTTTGCTATGTGATTTGGGATGTGTGTGCAAAATTTCAGGTCATTCGGAGGTGTTTTGGTTGGTTTTTTTATCAAATGCGTGTTTCGGAAGTTTTAGAAGAACTTAGGCTTGAATCCGACGAAATTTGATGGTTTTGGTGTTATTTGAAGTGTTTTGATGATTGGAGAAAGTTTGAATGATATTTTAGGATGCGTTGATGCTTTTGGTTGAGGTCCCGGGGGCCTCGGAGTAATTTCGGATGGTTAACGGGAAATTTTGGTTTGTGAAACTTAAGAAATTGCAGTTGCTTCTGGTATTTTCGCTTCTGCGGAATTGGGACCGCGGAAGCGGTACCGCAGAAGCGAAGGGAGAGCCGCAGAAGCGGCAGGGATTGCAGGTGCAGAACTGGTGACCGCATCTGCGGAGTCGCAGAAGCGACAAAAGGATCGCAGATGCGGAATTTGGATATTTTGATGGGATCCGCAAATGCAGAGCTTGGTCCGCAGAAGCAGAAGCCGCAGATACGGAGTTTTGACCGCAGAAGTGGCCTGTTGACTGCAAAAGCGGGTGTCCCAGATGCGACCATGGAGCCGCAGATGCGGAAATGTCTGGGCAGTGCTATTTAATTTTATCTTCGCGAAGTTTTGAAGGGTTTCATATTTTTTTACTCGGACTTGGATAATTGGGTACGATTTTGAAGAGGGATTTGTAGGGGTTTCGATAAGGTATGGATTCTTGAACTCAAAACACGATTGTATGGTGTTATTACATAGATTTGGACTAAAAATTTTAAGAAATTGATGGACAAAATGGTGGTTTAGGGCTTGAAACTTAAGAGAACAAAAATTGGGATTTGTGGGGTCATTTGGACTCCGATTTTGGCATTATTTATATGTATGGACTCGTGGCGAGACAAGGAATCCGTTGATGTAAAATTTTCTAATTTCTGAGAAATGGGCCCGGGGCTCGAGTTTCGCTAATTTCGAGATTTTTACTATTTTTTGATTGTTTTCAATTGGGTATTGTCCCATTGGCATATTGTGATGTATTCGCTCTGATTTTGGATAGATTCGACGCGCGTGGAGGCCGGTTTGAGGGGCAAAGGCGTCGCGAGCTAGAGAATTCGCCGGTTCGAGGTAAGTAATGATTGTAAATGACATCCTGAGGGTTTGAAACCCTGAATTTGCACATCGTAGTGCTATATTGAGGTGACTTGCACGCCGGATAGCGAGCGTGGGGTACAGCACCATTGGGGATTGTGACTTGGTCTATCCCGGTTGATGAATTTACTGCATATTTGACTGAAATTACTTGTTATCATCATAATTTGGGCTGATTGCCATATTTGGGCTTCGTGCCAGCTATTTGAACCCTTCGGGGATTGTTGTTGATGATTCCTCACTGTTTTAACTATAATTGAACTCAGTCATGTATTTCCTATTGTTTTAGAACTCAACCAAGTTTATTATGCCTTAAACACTCAAAATGATATTTCTAAAAATATTTTAAGCTGAGCACCATGCTTTATTGTTGCCCGAGTGGCTTATGTGATTTCTGTTGACTGAGTAAGGTCGAGGGCCTGTATGGTGAGGATACTTATGGATCGGGTTGCACGCCGCAACAGTGTTATACTGATACTGATATGACGCCGAAGGCCTAGACTTG
This sequence comes from Nicotiana glauca, assembly GCA_026770625.1. Lineage (NCBI taxonomy): Eukaryota > Viridiplantae > Streptophyta > Magnoliopsida > Solanales > Solanaceae > Nicotiana > Nicotiana glauca. The sequence goes on from MU675606.1 coordinate 310,250, forward strand.
ATGCCATGAGATGGCTTGATATTGCGCTTGGGCCGTAAAGGGCCCCTCCCGGAGTCTGCACACCCTCAGTGAGCACCGTCGACAATAAATGAATCGGGCTGCACGCCGCAGCGATATGTGGAGCGAGCTGCACGCCGCAGCGGTACCGGTACTATTTGATGTGTTTGCATTATCTTATTTGTCTGTTATTATCTGTTGTTTTGTGATACTTCTTGCAATATATACCTGATATTCTGGCATTCCTTGATAACTGAGTGTTGTGCCCGCGGGGCGGAAATTTTGTGCTTATCTGCACTATTTGTTTTGCATTTGTTTGCTTAACCACTGAAAAATATCATTTTTAAAAGAGGTTTTAAACTGAGCTAAGGTGTTTCGCTAAAGATTTCATAGTTTCATTATTTTTTTCTAAAAAGGGTTTACACTGCTTCTATATAGCATGATGATTTGTCATACGTGATTTCTTACCGCTCAGTTGTTATTTACCTTTATTACTCAGTGAGTTGGAGTACTCACTTTACTCCATGCACCTCGTGTGCAAATGCAGGTATCTATTTACCCGGTAGCGGATTTTGGCCAATCAGAGGCAGAGTTATATGAGTAAGGAGGTGACTGCCAGCGTTCGCAGCCCCATGTTTCTCTCTTTTGTTTATTATTCCGGTTTTGTATATTTTAGACATTGTAGTGGATTTACATTCTGATAGATGCTCGTGACTTGTGACACCCCGATTTGGGTTGTGTTTGGGTTTTATTCCGCACTTATTAAAGAGATCTTTTGATAGACTGTGGTTATTTAATTATATTAAAGCTGCTTATTAATGTTAACTATTCTAAAAAGATAAGTTGGGTTAGTTGGCTGTCCTCGTCTTCACGAGAGGCGCCATCACGACCAGTGCGGGGTTGGGATCGTGACAAGTCATTTTCTCCCACTAAAAATTTGTAGATAGTTTATCCAAATAACGGTACAGCTTCAGGTAAAAAACAATAATGACATCAGATGCTTAAGAGATAAATTTTATATAGATTTTAACTATCCCGAATTGATATTGATTGTAATTATTTTACCTTTTTAAATAATATCTAAATATATAAATTTTTGAAAAATAAATTAATTTACGCCTGACTTATCAATTATGGCATTGCCTTGATGGTATATTTTTGGGATAGACAAACATTATTGTAGTATTATATATTTTTAATTTGGGTTCGACATAAGGGTATAGAATGACGCCGATCTTACTTGGTAGGCGCTAACACATCAGGCTGTACAAAAAAATTATTGTTTTGTGAACGAGATTGTAATTTCACTTCCAAATCGCTATTTTTTAAAAATAACCAATGAGTTACTTTCAACTGTTTTTTGGATTATTTTGTCTGAAAGTTTTTCTTTGTTAGCATATTGTAGTTGCTACGCAGCCATTCTTTCTCTTTTTGGTTTAATTATAATCATATTTTACATTGTACTGCATAATTTAGATTGTGAAGGACTTTGTTGATTTCTAATGAATAGGGATAAAATTTCCTGAAATCTTGGCCAACTATATATTGTTACCATAATATTAAGAAAAAGATTCTCTTAATTAAAGCCTAACACAAACTTCTACTCTATAAAGTACTTTTTCAAATAATATTTGTTCAAAAATCCTAATAATTTTTTAAAATTTATAATGATACCTAATTCAAAACTATTTTACAAACTAAAAATTAACAATGTGATCTCTTTGCTATCCATTCGGCAGTCCTTAACTTTTTAACTTGTAACTCTAAGTTAAAGATCAAGTGTCCTTAACTTTTAAACTTGTAAGTCAAAGTTCAAGACTAAGTGTCTTTAACTTTTGAACTTGGAACTATAAGTTAAGGACAATAGGCCCTGAACTTCAAGTTTCAAGTTCACAAGTTAAGGACACTTGGTCCTTAACTTTGAATTACAAGTTCAAAAGTTAAGGACAGTTAGTCCTTAATTTTGAGTTCCAAGTTCAAAAGTTAATGACACTTGATCCTTAACTTTTATGTAACATGTTCAAACTTATAAAATTATGCAATAAATGCATTCAAATAGACACCAATTCTATTATTGATAATGCATGAACGCGACATAAATAGGATTTAATTAAAGAAAATTAATTATTTTTTTTTATAAATTGAGTAAAGTGATATCCAAGTTGGACACTTTTGTGACAAAATGGAAGCTGAAAAACGTTCTTTAATTACCAAATTACAACCCCATGGTTTGTTATTATGCCACCAATAAAGATAAAACCACTCTAAAAGAAATGCAAAGAGTTCAAAACACTTTAGAACTAGAATGAGTAGGAACAAACATTGTATTTTTGAAGTTTCAGTGAGATATCATACAACTTAGACAACCAAAAATTTGAATGAATAACCAAAAACTTCAAATCATGCAATATAGTGATCGGGCCCATGCTTAGTATGGGCTATCCTTTACTAATTATTGTAGAAATCAAATAATAAGCGATGTCCTTAAAAACTAGAAATTTTCACATTCCTATGCCACATAGAAAATCTTATTACCCTCAATATTTAAGGTTTGACTTAATTACACTTAGTATATCAAATTACCAATTCTATACCATAGTGTATTTTAAGGATACAATTAACCTTAATAATTTTTTTGGTAATTATAAATTTTATTAATCAACAAGTGAATCATTACAAAACCATATCTGACTTTAAACTCAGTCAGATGTATCTCTACAGTATATCTCCCTATACACCAGTTAACCTCTCATCTCGCCTTGTAACTATTAAATCAACTAACACTAACAGCTATTTAAAATTTTTACTGCTGCAATAGTGCCCTAGTTCCAGCATTAGCTCTAACATTGCATACACATGCTATAGTTCTTGCTATGTCATTAGCATCTCTGCTGGTCTTCGTAAAAACTCGATTGTTTCTTTCACACCATATCAAGTGGATTATCTCAGCATATACCATCTTGAATGCAACAGCTGCTTGATATTTGCCCTTAGCATTTTTCATTGCCCCATCTCCAATGATGGTCCCGTGATTTCAGACCATGTGGTTGCATCTGAAGTCACATTAGGACCATGTTCCATATCCTTTGAGCAAAGACACATTCCACTAAAGGGATTTTAATATCTCAATTTTCATTCGATTGTAGTTTAATTGGGATTTTCGACATAATTGCGTTTTTTGTAGAAGATTTGTAGAAGTTTTAGTCGTTTTTTATTTGTGAAAACAGAAAACAAAGCATCTAGAATTATAATACAAATAATCTACAATTTATTTATAAAATATCTACAAACTAGGTACATTAAATTTTTATATCCCAATTCTCATTCAATTGTAGCATAATTGTGATTTTTGACATAATTGCATTTTTTCAGAAGATTTGTAAAAGTTTTAGCCGTTTTTTATTTGTGAATATGTCTTCTTCAATTATTTATTATACAAATAATCTATAATTTATCTACAATTTCTGCAATATGTCTTCTTCTTCATCTTCTTCGAGTTTCAATCTGAAATTCAGTCAAAACCAAGTCTAATCTTCACCAAAACCCCTCAAAATTGAGATATAAACTCCATACCATATTCCCAATTATTTTCAACAACACCCAATCCAAACAAATAATGATTTTTGAAAACCCAAATTTGAATTCAAAGCTTTCAAGCTTTTTAATGGCTATCAATGGTGGAAAATATCTGAAAGAATATTTACTTCCATAATTGTAGCGCGCCTAAATAGGAATATTTGGAAGAATATTTAGTTGCAGATTTGTAGTGCGCCTAATTAGGAAGGAATCAGTTTCTAATAATTGGTATTTAATGAATGATATATATTTTGTACAATAACTGTGAACATGGCAGGAAAATATGAAACTATGCACATTTTTGGTAATAAGGTTTCATATATGGTATAGGAAGGAAAAAGTCTCTAGAAACTATTAGTGGAAGAAGTTAGTTTTTATAAGTTTAAGTAATTAATTGCAATACGATTATAACTTTAACTCCATACTTAGTCATAATGAAGAAAATAATTAAAATAATTAATTGATTTTAAAGTCCTAAATATTAAAAAATTATGACGACCCGGCCCGTCGTCTCATGTGTTACTGACCCGTTTTTCCCGTTTATTGCTTATTGATATTTCATTATCGGTATGTAGTGCGTGAGAGTTGATTGGAATTGGTTTTTGATAAGAAATGAGGCGAAAGCTTAAGTTGGAAAAGTCAACCGGATGTTGACTATTGAGTTGGAGGGCTCGGATGTGATTTTCGGTGATTCGGTTAGCTTCGGGGGATGATTGGTGACTTATGAGCGTGATCGAAAGTAATTTTGGAGACCCGGTGTAGAATTAGGCTTGAATTGGCGAAGTTAGTATTTTGGCGATATCCGGTTGATAGGTGAGATTTTGATCCGAGGGTCGGAATGGAATTCCGAGAGTTGCAGTAGCTCCGTTAGGTGATTTTGGATATGTATGCAAAGTTTCAGGCCATTCAGAGGTGGTTAGGTCGGGTTTTTGATTGAATGTGCAATTCGAAAGTTTGTAA
>MU675606.1:338429-362442 GCA_026770625.1 Nicotiana glauca
ATATATATATGATCTGACCTTCCTCGTCACTACCCAACCGAGGTTAGGCTTGGCACTTACTGAGTACTATTGTGGTGTAATCATGCCCTTTCTGTGCATGTTTTTCATGTGCATATCCAGGTACTGCTGCGCAGGCTTACCATCCTTGAGGCAGGGAGTGCTTTTGGATACTTTGAGGTGCATCTTCCGCGTCCGCAGACCGAAGAGTCTCCATATCTATTCTATCTTATAGTATTAGCCCTTCCATCATACTGTTGATGTAGACATTCCGGAGTTAGAGCATTTTTAATATATTTCTATCAGCTTGTGTTCCCGTGAGTTTCCGGGTTTTGGGATAGTATTGTAGAAATTTGAGTTATTGAGTTGTATATGCCAAGCGGCATCTATATATTATTTTCTTCTAGCTGTTTAGTGTTTGAATTGTTATTTTTCGCAAGTTATTTTGTTTCCGCGTTTTTAGGCTTACCTAGTTATAGAGACTAGGCGTCATCACGACAATGTTCACGGTGGGTGAACTGGGGTCGTGACAAGTTGGTATCAGAGTTCTAGGTTCATAGGAGTCACAGAACACAGGCCAGTTTATTAGAGTCTCGCTGATCGGTACGGAGACGTCTGTACTTATTTACGAGAGGCTATGTAACTGTTAGGAAAAATTCCACTTCATTTGATTTCCTTGTCGTGCGAGATTTTGAATCACAACTAAACTTTTGTCTTTCTATTCTCTCACATATGGTGAGGACACGTACTACCCGAGAGGATCAGGCACCCGCACCCCCTACTACTGTCGTCATAAGCCGGGGCCGGGGTAGAGGCCAAGGACGCGCTCGTAGTGCAGCCATAGCACCCACGCAAGTTGTCGCCGAGGTACCACCACCAGTACCAGTCGGAGTCCAGACACCTTATACGTCTGCCACTACTACTCCAGCACTCCAGGAGACTTTGGCATAGTTTATGAGTATGTACACCAATTTGGATCAGGCAGGGTTGCTTCCCATTGCTGCAGCCATATCCCAGGCCGGGGGAGGAGTACAGACTCCCGCCGCCCGTACTCCTTAGCAGCGATTGCATGTTAAATAGGTCCTAGAGGTTATTCCTACGCCGCCCGCAGTACCAGTTCAGCCCGAGGATAGGGCAGTCGCTTCAGAGGATGAGCATCGGATACTTGAGAGGTTCAGGAAATACAATCCTCCTGTATTCAGTGGGTTAGCATCAGAGGATGCCTTGGGATTTCTGGAGGAGCGCTACCATATTCTCCACACTATGGGCATATCAAGATTGAGCGGGGTTTCCTTCACTACTTTCCAGCTTCGAGGAGCCGCCTATCAGTGGTGGGTTGCTTATGAGTTAGACAGTCTAGATAAGGCAGCTTCCCTGACTTGGGCTCAGTTTTCAGATATGTTCACGAGGGAGTATGTTCCCCAGAGTCTTAGGGACGCCTAGCACGCGAAGTTTGAGTGGTTGCGCCAGGGTACTATGACTTTCTCGAGTGTGTTGTCCGCTACATTGACTTGGCTAGACATGCCCCAGCTTTGGTTTCCACGGTCCGCGAGAAGGTTTGCCAGTTCATTGAGGGGCTTATTCCCAGCATCAGATATAGCATGGCTCGTGAGTTAGAGACGGATGTGTCTTATCAGTAGGCGGTGAGCATTGCTAGGAGGATTGAGGGTATGCATGCTAGGGACAGGGAGGAGAGAGAGGCCAAGAGGTGTCGAGAGTCGGCCCATTTTTCTGGTGCCCGTGCCCCAGCTGCAGGTCGTCATGGTAGGGGTAATATGGGTCACCCTGTTCATTCAGCTCTTCCAGCAGCCAGTGGTATTCCAGCACCACCTAGGCCTTGGGAGCCTTATTATACACCTCCAGTCTCTAGTACGCCTCCTGCACAGGGTGCTTCCAGTGGTCAGTCCAGTAGACCTGGCCCGAGCCAGTCACAGCTGCCACGTCCTCCCAGAGCTTTTTTTGAGTGTGGTGATACATGCCATGTGGTGAGGGATTGCCCCAGACTTGGGAGGGCTGCACCCCCACAGACCCCTCAGTCGTAGCAGAGCTCTCAGGCTATGGTCCTAGCGTCTGCTGCTACTGCACCGGCCCAGCCACCTAAAGGTGGAGGTCGGGGAGGTAGAGGTCACCCTCGAGGGGGAGGACATGACAGATATTATGCTCTTCCAGGTCGTACTGAGGCCGCCGCCTCCGATTCTGTCATCACAGGTACTATCTTGGTTTGTCACAGAGATGCATCGGTTCTATTCGATCCAGGCTCCATTTACTCTTATGTGTCTTTTTATTTTGCTCCGCATTTGGGGATACCTTGGGATTCTTTGAGTTCCCCAATTCATGTTTCTACTCCTGTGGGAGATTCTCTTGTTATGGACTGCATTTATCGGTTATGTTTGGTTATTCTTGGTAGTTTTAAGACTAGAGCTGACCTATTATTGCTCAGTATGGTTGATTTTGATATTATTTTGGGCATGGATTGGTTGTCGCCCCATTATTCTATTCTTGATTGTCACGCCAAAACTGTGACACTGGCCATGCCAGGTGTACCGCGTATTGGGTGGAGGGGTACCTTAGGTCACACTCCCAGTAAAATTATTTCTTTCCTTAATGCTCAGCGTATGGTTGAGAAAGGTTATGATGCATACTTAGCTTATGTGAGAGATGCCAGTATGGATACTCCATCTGTTGATTCAGTCCCAGTAGTACGTGATTTCCCCGATGTGTTTCCAGCTGACCTTTCGGGCATCCCACCTGATAGGGACATTGATTTTGGCATTGATTTGTTGCTGGGCACTCAGCCCATGTCTATCCCTCCATACCGTATGGCTCCTCCTGAGTTGAAGGAGTTAAAGGATCAATTGCAGGAATTACTTGTCACACCTCCTTTTTTACACATCTACCCCAAAGGATAAAATGTATAAGGAAGTTTTTCCATTTAAAGTGATATTATTCAAAATGGGATTATTTATTTAGTTTTAGAGTCGCCACTTGGGATAGGATTGGCTTTTGGTGTCCCAAGTCACCAGTTTAATTTTAAATCCCAAATCGAGGAAAATCGTCGACTTCCCAATTGGAGTCTGCGAACCAGAAATTTTGTGTAAGGAATTCTGTTGACCCAAGGGAAGGTGTTAGGCACCCCCGGATCCCGTGGTTCTAGCACGGTTGCTTAAATTATTATAAATGGCTAAAAATCTAATTTTTTACATGCTCGAACCTATAGTGCAATTTTATAATTATTTACCGCTTTTTAATTTTTTTTTTACGAAAGTGAGCGTCGTTTAAAAACATATTTTCGGATCACGTCACATGAAATGCACCCGGATCCTCGAAACATTCTTATTCAACGTCTTTGGATTTGGATTTGGGTTGCATGAAATGCACACCCGTATTTAAGAAGGTAAAATTATTTAAAAAATGCGCCTAAAGTGACTAACGTCTTTTTATCTTTGTGGGAGACCGTGAAATCCGCTAAACGGCACGCCCCAAGTTCTAAATATTTTTTAATTAAGTAATTAATCAGGGCCCCATAATTTTTGGATTTTGTTCGGCGAGAATGATCTCATTTTATTATTTAAAGGCCAACTTAAAGTGACTACGATTTTCTATTTATTTTATTGGTCTCTATAAAGGCTAATTAATTTGCATTTATAAGGTCAAGCCCCGAATTCAAGTCTGAATTCAAACAAAAGGGAAGACCCTCTTAATTTTAACCCGCTACCTAATTCGAAACTCAAATTTATATTTGCAAATTAATCCCCTATTCCAAGCATATACAACAAATCAATTTATATTTGTATCCATGAAACAAACCAGCTTTGGGCTCAAAGGGAGCCCAATTCTAAAATGAAGCAAAATCAACCCGGTGAGCATTCTCAGAGAGAAGGAAATCTAGTTTTGAATTGGGCCACAGTACGGGCCTATTCACTAAGTGCTAGTCTGTGGGTTAGCAACTTTTAGGATTATTAATGGGCCTGTCAACGGGCCCAAAGAATTTACCCAAACAGCCCAAGCCAATAATGCACGAATTAGACTAGCATGGAGAAATGAATTCCAGTTTTTATTGATTAGTTCTAAATATAATATAAACAATTAAAGGCTTTAATGACTGACTAATAGACTATAACACCACTCCTGCTATTATTTAATCATTCAACACCTAACATTTAGTACCAGCATACCTAGAATCAGAAGATCCTACGAAATTAGAGGCTAATAACAATCAAACTAGGAATTATAATGTCAATGTATATGTTTGAGCCCTAATTGAATTTAACTAAAAGCTAATGATTGAATAGTCATTACATAACAGTCCATTGAGTCCAAAACAGTCTGAATTATATAGTCCACTAATATAAATTGGAGTTAAGCTATATGAATCAAATTCACATCAATCAGTCCCTATTTTAACTATAAATACAAGGGGAAAGCTAAATGAACACAGAAATGAAAGCCAAGGCATGAACACTCTTCATTTCATCTTTCACATCAAAGCTACATCACAGCTAAAATGAGTGTGTACCTGGAATCGAAATAAAGGAGGAATAAGGAGTCAGTTTTAACAGAAACAGAACAGCAACAACAACTCAACAGTGAATCAGAAACTCAAATTAATTTCGATTCCCAGACACAATACCAAGCGATATCCAGCAACTTGATACCAATCAACAGACAAAAATCGACTCAAATATACCAACATCAACTTGAAATGCAACCAGAAACCTTAGAAGAACCTCAATCATTGAGAGATAAAAGTGTTGAAATCATTTGACCTTAAACAAGCTAGGAATTGCAACTTTAACACTGAATCTCAAATTATTATGCAGAAAACTTCAATGAAATAGTGAAACTTTGAGTTTTTGTGTTTTTCTTTATTTGGTTTTTCTGGAAATTTTTGTCTAAACTATGACTTATATGACTATAACATTTCATATCTAAAGTTGTTTAACTTGAAGCTTCAAATTTGAAATTTCAGACTTGAAAACTCAGGGATTTTAGGGTGAGATTGGAGGCTGGAAGGTTTTGGGGATGTTTTAGAGATTCACCCCTTGTTAAAGAAGGCATTAGGGGTGCCTTTTATAGGCAAGGAGTGTGGTAGAATATTCTGGAAGCTTTTCACTATTTTTCCCCCTTTTTATTTCATAATTTGACTATTAGACCCTAAATTTATGCCTTATTACCCAAGTTAGTATCCTAAGTTGGTTGAAATCTACACTAAAGTCCTATTCTAGAAGGCCCTAGGGTGTTCTTCTACCCATACAATACCTATGCTACCCTTTCTTTCATTTTAAAATTACTATTCTTAACAAAACTACCCTTTTCCATGCCCAAACTACCCTTGAATTTGCTTGGAAATTACAACCCTAAGTCAAAATCAACCTATCCCTTTAATCAACCTATGGTCAATTAATTAATCCAAATCAATTATAACCAAATGACTAAAATAGCACAGTCTTGATAATCACACCTAAGTAGTCTAGGCTGAAATTAGTTCTAATCAAATTAACTTAAAACCATCGAAAGAAATCCAAACTGATCAAACACTGAATAGAAGCAATGACTGAATTATACTAAGGAAGACTATGAGGATACATTTAACCATGAGCAAAATCAAACTGACCGACTCAACCCTAGAATCAAGCCTACATTTATACTAAACCAAATCATAAAGAGACATAGGGGAAATATCTACTAATAATCAAAAATAATTAAACTAAATCCTATTTTTAAGCTAAAACAGACTGAGATGAACCATGAAATCAAAAATAGAACCACAACTAAGATAACAGGATCGAAGTCATGTTTAAACTAAAAGAAGAAAGAGACAGATTCAATCATAAACACAGCTAAATCAACAGAATCAGAGATCAAAACAAATTAAAAAAATGTAAACTAACAAAAAAATCAGAAACTTAAAAGAATACTTACTGACTTCAAGACTTAAATTTGCCTAACTTCGAATTGGGTCTTCAAATGATGTTATGTGTTTGTTCTTGCCAATAACAAACACATAACATAACTCTAAAACCCACTCGAACACTAGCTGGCCCTGGAAATGTGGACAGACTTGCCAACAAAACCCTAGATCTAAGATTCGAATAGGTTGAGGGTGACTTGAAGTAAAAGGGGTGTGGATTCATGATGTAGGGGTGGAGGGGAGTATATGGTGTGATTTTGGAGAATTTTGGAGGCTTTTACGTTTTGGCCGGAAACTTCGATCTGAAATTCGAGGGTTTTGGTTTGGATTTGAGAAAAACTAAGGCCAGATATGAGGAGAGGGGGCAAAGAAGCACCTGTGGTGTGATTTTGGGGTTCATCGGAGCATCACCGGCGGCGGACGCGATTTTCGGAAGGCGGCGGACGGCGGAGTGAGGCGGAGGTAAGGTGGGGTAACGGCGGAGCTGGCGGGGAACAGAGGGGGTACGAGGAGGAAGAGTTGGTCTAGGGTTTGGACTAAAATTTCAGATAGCTATATTGAAATGGGGGGATCAATGGGGACCGTTGGACTGGGAGAAATTAATGGCTGAGATTGTGTGACATCAAAATGACATTGTTTCGTTTTACTGAAGGGCAGGCCGGATTTTTTATGGACTGGGCTTGGGGGAAACGGGTACTAGGAGGGCTAAAGGGGAAATCGTTTGGGCCAGAACAAAATGGCCCAATTTTATGGCCTGATTCAATTACTCTCTTTCTTTTGTTTCTTTAATTATTTATCTCCTTTTATTACTTTTGTATTTTTATGTATTTTATAAAAATGCAAAAATTAGAAATGAAACCTAATTTATTTACCAAACTAAGCTAGTTAATTTTCTAAAATTGTTTAAGACCTTTTTAACGATTAATAACTAAAAATGCAAAAAAAAATAGGTTATTTTATTATTTTTTCTTTATTTCCAAGCAATTTAAACTACTACTTAATCCTAAATGTGAAATTAGATCTCAAACAAATGCCAATGTATTTTTGTATTTTCATATGAACTAAAATACACAGATAAAATGCAACAATTATCAGAAATAACACAAAAATTCATAAAAATTGTAAAAAATTATTTTGTTTGAATTTTTTGGAATAATTAGCATAGGGCAAAAATCACGTGCTCACAGCTGCCCCTCTTTGCCCGAAAACACAAAGAGTTTTTGTGCAAAGATAAGTGAGCGAAAACGAGCGATTTTTGCCCGTTCGCATATTCCGCGTGAAGCATTTTTTGAAAAGTTTGACCGCACCCTGCTTCAGAGGTTGCCTACATATCCTGGGCTAAACAGGAATCAGGTCAGTGTAGTTCGGGAAGGTTTGGTAGCTGGGACTATCAGGAGCTGTGAATTTCACTGCTGTTGCTGCTGCTACTGCTTGCTGACCTCCTTATTACGCCAAAAAGGAAAATCAAAGCTAATCTAGATATGCCTAACAACTATGAGTTACAAGATTCCTATCTATAATTCTCTTGAAAATTGATCTTGAGTCTTGACTGATTTTGTTGTGGACTCCGATCTAAAACTTGATGCTCGTAAGTTATAGGTATTTACTTCTCCATGCAGCATTGGGTCAAGACAGGATCAGCGGAGCTTGTGACTTCAATCCGATTTTGAGCCATCCGCGCCCTTGCTTGCTTCGCATTTGAGTTCATTTCTTTTTCTTCTTTTCTTCTTTTCTTGATTCTAGATTGAGACCCATTCCTTGGATCATCTCGCACCTTGTGTCTTGAGATCGACCTGCTTAAGATACCAAAACAAATAAACGAACGAAATTTTCTGCCCCAGTTTTCACTAGGAAAATTCCGTGAGTTAGTTGTGACACATATCTAAGCGATCAGATCAGGATTGTGTATCTCAATGAATGAATCCAGGTTATGCTAGGAAATGATCGGGTTATGCCGGGGAGGTCCGTGGGTTATGCCGGGATAGAAGAAAAAAGGTCTTTGGGTTATGTCAGGGAAGTCCACGGATTATGCCGGGATAGAAGAAAAAGGTCTTTGGGTTATTCCAAGGAGGTCCACGGGTTATGCCAGGGTTGAAAGGAAAAAAGGCTCCTTGGGTTATGCCAGGGAGGTCCACGGGTTATGTCGGGATAAAAGAAAAGGGTCCTTGGGTTATGCCAGGGAGGTCCACGGGTTATGCCGGGATAAAAGAAAAGGGTCCTTGGGTTATGCTAGGGAGGTTCACGGATTATGCCGGGATATCTCGGGTTTGGGGGCCCTATGCTACCATGATGATTTTTCTTTTGGGATTTTCATCTTCACTTCTTCTTCTTCTTTCTTTCTTTCTTTATTTAGTAAAATGCATGAAAGAATTTGGGGGGAAACTTCCCTTTTGGTTGGTTCCCTGATGCAAAGTTGTTTCAGTGCATGCACATTTCTTTTTCTCGTTTGGGTTGAGCCTGCTTCTTGCATGGCTGCTTTTGATTACACCTGTTTTAATTTTCAACAAAGAACAATTTGTTAGTTCGAAACAGTGGTAGGTTTTGTGGCCTTGATCATCCCAATTGCTTGATCCCGGCCACCTTTCCGTTGAGAACTTTTCTGCTTGTTGGCCTTGAGGGTGAATCTCTTTTCAAACCGACCGGGTTCAACTCTCAGGGTTTCATTATGACTCGCCCGTATGGGCTCTAGCCTTTTCACATTATTCTGCCTTTGCCTTCAATTTTCTTTATTTTCCAATGTCTTTGCTTCGAAAGCATCAACCGTTATGGTCAATTGGGATTGGACTGTCGCACTCGCTGAAGCTGGGTTTTTTCTTTGGCTCTTGCCAGGCGGAGCCCTATGAAACCAGTCCTGCCACCTTTTCTTTGTAATAGTCATGGAATCAGAGTTAAACCGAAAGGGATTCAAGGAAGAAGTATGCAAAAAGCAAGCATATGAGTTTAAAGAGAAGCGTCCCTTTCGGGGGAAAAGAATGACTTATCTGGGGTGCATGATGGCTTCAAATGAACATGACATGCTTCTTAGACTGGACGCCCGACCCACACAAACTTTCCAGTTTCTTATGAACCCATTGATCCACATTTCAAAACCAAGGAACCTTGCCAGGACTTTTTTAGTGATGAGATGTCTTTCTTTTCGGCTAACAGCGCCCTTTGCGGGTTTTCGCCAATCGACCTCTCTCATTTCTCTTCTCACTGTCGCCTGATAGTGCTGTCTGCGAGTTTTCATTAAGCGGACTCTCTCATTTTCAGTTTCTCTACTCACCATCACCTTATGGTGCCCGAAGGTTTTCACCGACAAGACTCTCTCATTTTATTTTCTCAATTTGAATTGCATTGAATTCCAACAATGACGTTTTCCATTTTCCTGCCTTTGCCAATTGATGGGAAGGACTTGGACAAGGTCTTTGGGGTAAAAAGGATTTTGGGTGGAACTACAACTTTGGAACCGTCTCGGCGGGTTTGCAACCGAACCATCATATCATCTGCCCCAGTTTCAACTTTTGGGGGTAATTGGTATTTTTGTTTTGGTGTGACTGAACCTCAGGGAGAGGCTGCATACGTATCCTTTCGGAATCAAGTCAAACGTAGTTCAGGCAAATTTGTTTCTTGTTTTTCTTTTTGTTTTTCTTTTCTTTCTTTTCTTTTTCTTTTTCTTTTCTTTTTCTTTTCTTTTTCCTTCTTTTCTTTTCTTTTTTTTCTTTTTCTTTTTCTTTTTCTTTTTCTTTTTCTTTTCTTTTTGCACTTTCGGGTTCCAAAGAGGGTAATCAAAGAAACGTAACCGGCTCAAAAGGTTTACGAAGGATTGATAGTGTTTGGGGTAGCGGGAAGGAAAGCCTTCGTCATCTCAATTACAAAAAAAGCCATCACCCCAGGAGGTTTAGACATAGTACCTTTTTACTGCATCCGCATTGATTGCTATTTCAGGATCATTTCCTTCAATGTCTCCTAGATACACTGCTCATTTTGGCAAAATCTTTCAGATTATGTATGGACCTTTCCAATTAGGAGCAAACATTCCTTTTGCTTCCTGGTGATGAGGGAGAATGCGCCTGAGTACGATCTGTCCCACTTCGAAGTTCCTGGGACGTACTTTCTTATTATAGGCGCGGGCTATTCTTTGTTGGTACAACTGCCCGTGGCACACTGCGGCCATCCATTTTTCATCAATTAGTGACAACTGCTCTAGACGGGTTTTAACCCACTCACTGTCCTCGATTTTTGCTTCAACGATTATACGAAGCGAAGGGATTTCTACTTTTGCAGGTATGACTGCTTCAGTTTCGTAAACCAATAAGTATGGAGTGGCTTTAATTTATGTACGCACTGTGGTGCGATACCCGAGTAATGCAAAAGGCAGCTTTTTATGCCATTGCCTGGAGTTTTGAATCATCTTTCTCAAAATCTTTTTGATGTTTTTATTCGCTGCTTCAACAGCACCGTTGGCTTTTGGCCGATAAGGGGTAGAGTTTCTGTGCGTTATCTTGAATTGTTCACATACCTCTCCCATCAAACGGCTATTCAAGTTTGCAGCATTGTCGGTAATGATAGTTGCAGGAATACCAAAGCGACAAATGAGATTGGAATGCATAAAATCTACTACAGCTTTCTTGGTGACCGACTTGAGAGTGATGGCCTCAACCCATTTTGTGAAGTAATCGATTTCAACCAATATGAATCTATACCCATTTGAAGCTTTCGGATCGATTGGCCCAATGACGTCCATACCCCAGGCAACAAATGGCCAAGGTGTTTACATCGGGTGGAGCTTCGTCGGAGGTGCATGAATCGAATCACCGTGCACTTGGCATTGATGACATTTTCGAACAAAGCCGAAGCAATCCTTTTCCATGGTCATCCAATAATATCCTGCTCGCAGGATTTTCTTTGCCAAAACATATCCGTTCATATAAGGTCCGCACACCCCTGCGTGCACCTCATGCATAATTCTTTCGGCTTCTTCGGCATCAACGCATCTTAGCAAGTTGAGGTTCGGAGTCCTTTAATACAAAACATTTTCGCTTAAGAAAAAACCACTCACATGTCGTCTAATGGTTCTCTTCTGCTCCCTAGTGGCTTGCTCGGGGTATTCTTGTGTTTTCAAAAATCTTTTGATATCATGATACCAGGGCTGAATGCTGGGTTCCACCTCGACTGTATTGCAATAACCGTGCCTTTCTTTGATTTGAATTTCTAGGGGATCAATATGAGCATTGCCTGGGTAAGGCAGCATCGAAGCTAGAGTGGAGAGTGCATCAGCTAGTTCATTGTGTCATCGAGGAATGTACCTGAACTCTATTGACTTGAAGCATTTAGTGAGATCTTCCACGTGTTGCCGGTATGGGATGAGCTTAACGTCTCGAGTCTCCCACTCCCCTTGTGCTTGNCCAAGCACGAGTGTCTTCAGAGATAGCTTCTACTGAATTAACTTCTTCATCTATGAAGTATGTACTCAATGGTTGGTATTCCTCGTCAATCGGTTTTTCCGCTAAATGATCTGCCAACGCTTAGGCTTTCATTGCCGTGCGAGTGACATAGACTATGTCAAATTCAGTGAGTAGGATTTGCCATTTTGTCAGTCTCCCAGTGGTCATCGGTTTCTGGAATATGTATTTCAAAGGATCCAACCTGGTTATGAGGTAGGTAGTGTAGGCTTGAAGATAGTGTCTCAATTTCTGAGCGACCCACATCAGAGCACAGCATGTTCTTTCCAACAAAGTATACTTGGACTCGTAGATGGTGAACTTCTTACTCAGATAGTAGATCGCCTGCTCTTTCTTGCCGGTTATATCGTGTTTCCCCACAACGAACCAAAAGAATTTTCCAACACCGTTAGATACAAGAAGAGAGGTCGCCCTGGCTCGGGTGGGACCAACACCGGAGGATTTGACAAATATTCCTTGATCTTGTCGAAGGACTCTTGACATTCGGATGTCCACTTGATTGCTGCATCTTTCTTTAACAGTTTGAATATGGTCTCACATGTGGTAGTCAGTTGAGCTATGAACCGACTAATGTAGTTTAACCTGCCCAGTAAACTCATCACGTCTTTCTTAGTTTTCGGAGGAGGTAGATCTCGAATAGCTTTTATCTTTGTTGGATCTAACTCGATACCTCTTCTACTGACTATAAAACCCAGGAGCTTGCCCGATGGAACTCCGAAGGCACATTTGGCCGGATTCAGCTTCAAATCATACTTGCGCAGCCGTTCAAAGAACTTTCTCAAATATTGAACGTGGTCACTCTGAGTGCGGGACTTGATGATTACATCATCCACATACACCTCTATCTCTTGGTGCATCATGTCATGGAAAATGGCGGTCATGGCTCTCATGTAGGTTGCCCCGGCGTTCTTCAGCCCAAATGGCATGACCCGATAGCAGTAAGTGCCCCAGGGTGTAGTGAAGGCTATCTTCTCGGCATCTTCTTCATCCATCAACACCTGGTGATATCCTGCATAACAATACACGAAGGACTGTATTTCATGTTTGGCGCAGGTATCAACAAGGATATGGATATTGGGCAACAGAAAATTATCTTTGGGACTCGCCCTATTCAAATCTCTGTAGTCCACACACACCCGGGTTTTCCCATCTTTCTTTGGCACAGGAACCACATTGGCTAACCATGTAGTATATCGGACCACCTGGATTACCCCTGCTTTCAGCTGTTTTGTGATTTCTTCTTCGATCTTATCACTGATATCGGTTTTAAACTTCCTTTGTTTTTGTTGCACTGGGGAACAATCGGGGTAAATTGGCAGTTTGTGCACCATTAGATCCACACTCAGTCCTGGCATATCATCATAGACCAAGAAAACACATCTTTAAACTCAAACAAGAGTTAGATTATTGCATCTCGAGTTTTCTCATCTGTGTGAATGCTTATTTTGGTTTCCCTTATTTCTTCGGTAGTTCCCAAATTAACCGGTTCAGTATCATTCAGATTTGGCTTAGGTTTGTTCTCAAATTGTTCCAATTCTAGGTTTATTTCCATAAAAACCTCCTCTTCATCATATTCCGGTTCTTGATTCATTATTTCACAATTAGACAGCGTGTTTGAGTCGGGGCATGAAGTCCGCAGGCATGTCATGTTATGTAAAGTCACATTATTATAACTGAAAAGAAAAGATAAAAGGAAAAAAAATAACAAAAATCAGAAAGACTAAAGAGAAAATGGATGATGAAATATTGATTTCATTTCTTGGAATTTTAGGAAGATAACAGGGTTTACATTCATGGATTCAAAAGACAAGAAACTAAAAGAAACATCCGAGTTACACCCTGAAATAACCCGAGATGCAGCAAAGGTGACAAGGCTAGTCTACCGGGACTCCCGCCTGATCGGGAAAGGCGTAGCCTTCCAATTTTGGAGTTTGGCGTCTGGTCCCATGTAGAGCACCTCAGCGGTGCTAGTCCCTTCCCCTGGCTGGACCATGTTGGTTTCATAGAGCATTTGCCTCATAGCTTCACAGATATCCTCTATTTCATCAGCAGTGAACACCTCATCTTCCTCTTCTGTGCCATACTTAGGCTTGACAAAGGTCTCATACAGATGTGGCAATGGTTGCGGCAGAACCCATCCATCTTTCTTTCTTTCATCGGCCCATTTCTCATCATCTGGGGTAGGGTAGAAGCCTATCCCGAAATACTTTTTTGCAGCAAGTAGTGTTACCAGTTCGGCTATTCCTTGCAAAGCTTTTCCCAATCCTTTCCCTCGTTTGAAACCATGTCTAATCATTTCCTTGGCTACTATGATCGAAGCATTGGATAAGAAAGGCTGGGGGCATGGATGTCCTTCCTCATACTGATCAGCTACCACGATTTCAAAGGCTTGATAGACAATATGCTCACTTCCCTCCATTGTCTCCAGGCATGGGATAGATGGGTCACGATATATGGACTGCTCACCTTCCCCGTGGACCACGATCTCCTGATCGTCATGCTCAAATTTCACCATCTGGTGGAAGGTTGAGGGCACAGCTCCTGCAGCATGGATCCAAGGCCTTCCCAAAAGAAAATTGTAAGATGTGTCCATGTCTAACACTTGGAAGGTCACCTCGAAATCCACCGGGCCTATGGTCAGTATCAAATCAATTTCGCCGATGGTATCCCTTTTAACACCATCGAAGGCTCTCACGCAAACATTATTTGAACGAATCCTTCCTGTCCCCATTTCCATTCCTTGCAAAGTGTAGAGTGGGCAGATGTCAACCCCCGAGCCTCCGTCAACCATGAATCGCTTAACGTAGTAACCTTCACATTTGGCTATCAGGTGCAAGGATTTATTGTGGGCAGCTCCTTCTGGAGGCAAATCACTTTTACTGAAGGAGAGTTGGTTAACAGCGAAGAATCTTTCTGTCATCCTTTCACGTTGTTCAACCAAAGTCTCGGCAGGCACATATGCTTCGTTCAGAGTTTTCATAAGGATCTTCTGATGTTCCGCGGATTTGGTCACCAATGACAACAGTGACACTTGCTCCGGACGCTCTCTCAATTGCTCCACCGTTTCATAGTCAGGCATTTTCATCTTCTGAAAGAAGGCCTCTGCTTCTTCAGCGCTTACCAGCTTCTTAAATGGAAAGCGTTTCCTTGTAGCGTTGTTGACTTCATATACATTTGAATATTTTTCAACGGGGTTGGTTCCTGGGAGTTCTCCCGTGAGTTCCTTGCCTTTATATGTAACCACAGTTTGTTGGTAGTTCCAGGGCACTACAGAAGGGTTGGTCATTGGCTTCTGTGGTGCGCGTCCAATAACCACTGGCTCACTCGGCCGAGGCAGTTTAATTGTCCCCCGCACCACATAGGCCCCTTTTTGCACGTACATTTGTATCCCTTTTTTTACTTCATACTTCCTCGGAGTGCTCACGACTAGTGATTTCTCTTGACGACCCTGTGAAACATAGAGAACCCCGGGTTTAGGAGGTACTAGCTCTGCTTTTGCCCCAATTTTCCTCTCAGGCTCAATTTTGACAGTGTTATTCTTCTTCTCTTCTTTTCCTTGCTTCGGGGCTGCCCTAGGTTTCTTTTTAGCATCGGCAATAGCAATTATGGCCTTTAAAGCCAGATCAAATTCTCGGTCTTCACAGATCATACCGATTACCGGCCCGTTGTTGTGAGCGGGCAAAGGGTTATTGGTAACATTCGGGACTTCTTCATCCCTCAACACTATTTTCCCTTGTTTGATCAAATCTTCCACAGCCTTTTTCAATGTCCATCAGCCATTGGTATGATGGCCTTCTACCCCTGAATGGTATGCACACCTGACACCCCGCTGATATGATGGTGATTCCGGGTTTTGCCCGTTTGGGGGTATGGGTTGCAACAAATTCATATGGACAAGCTTAGGGAACAAGGTGGAGTAGGGTTCACCGATTGGTGTAAAAGTTTGTCGTCTAGGTGGTTCCCGAGGGCGGAAGTTATTTTGTGGTGGTCGGGGGTTATATTGGTTTTGGTAAGGTGGCTAGTTTCTATGGAATGGAGGTGGGTTTCGATTAGCTTGTGGTTGCGGGCGGCCGAGAGGTTGAGCATTTATTACCGCATAAGGTGGAGGAGCATAAGTCATATCTGTGTGAGGGTAATAGTGCTGAGGGGTTCTTTCTGAGAAGACCGGTCTAGGAGCCCGGTACCTTCTTCTGCTCGATGCCGCCATCACTGTTTCTTCTTTCTTTTTGCCCTTAGCCATTCCCCCAGACCCGCCTTGGATGTCTTGGGAGGTTGCACTTATGGTTGACTGGCTCAAGATTCTGCCCGTTTTTAGCCCATTCTCTACCATTTCTCTGATTTTTATTGACTCTGCAAAAGGCTTACCCATAGCGGACATCATGTTTTGAAAATAATATGCCTCTTGAGCCTGTAAGAAGATAGTGACCATCTCAACCTCATCCATTGGAGACTTCACCCTTGACGCCTGTTCACGCCATTTGATTGCATATTCGCGAAAACTCTCTGAGGGATTTTTCTTTAGGTTTGCCAAGGAGTTCCAGTCTGGCGCAATGTCTATATTGTACTGAAATTGTCAAACAAAATCTCTAGCAAGGTCATCCCAGATATGCCATCGAGATATGTCCTGATCCATGTACCACTCCGACGCTATGCCCACCAAGCTTTCTCCAANCGGCGCTTTGAATCCCATAGGCAGGTGCACGTGAGGGAACATGCACAGATCATTGTAAGAAACACTCTTCCGACCGCTTAAACCCTGTATATTTTGCAGACTCTGCTCTAAACTCCTCATTCTTTTTGTCATTTCATCCTGCTCTGGGGCCTTGGGGGTTTTGTCCTACCCCGGTGTGATCTCATATGGTGGTTGGGAGTAGGTATATTGAGGATAGTGAGGAGGGTCAGCCTGAAAAACTGGATTCTGAAATGTGAAGACCGAAGAGTCAAAAACATGTTTTGGTAGCGATGGTTGGGTGGTTGCAGAGGATGGTGAGGCTGTAAAGATGTTAGGAGCAATCCCAGATGGGAACACTTGGGGATGATCCTCAGAGGGCGTTCCGAAGAAGTTAGCAGTCATAGTAGGTTGCCCCAGAGGAATATTTGGGCGGCTGATAGGGACCGTGGTAGCACCTCTAGATCTAGGGAACAATTCTGGGAATCCGGGGATAGCGCTTGGGGGTTCCTTCCCATTGTTCCAAGCATCCAACATTTCCATCAAGCGCAAGCGCGGGATCCGATTTTCTTCAACGGTTTCGGAGGCCGGGATCCCAGAGATTGGGCTATCTTCAGGTATGGGGACTGCAGGCAAGGTCATTTCAGATGACATCTCTGTTTTTACTTTGGATCTGGTGAAGTATCAATGCGAGGCCAGTTTACCACAAACCAACCACGGTTTCTAAAAATACTCAGCTGGAATTTAGCAGCAACAAACGGTTAGTTTGAAACAAGTAACAGATAGGTAACTGCACATTGGAGCGTGATGCACCTATACAGTTAAATGGATATCTATATGTTTGCTTCGGTTGCATGCGTCATCCCGGCCTTTCTTCTTATTCCTTTTCTCTTTTCTTTCTCTTTTTGTTTTATTTTCTTTCATTTTCTTTTCCTGCTTCTCCTTTTTCATTTTCTGCTTTTTCTTTTCTTTGGCCATGGTTTTTTCTCGCAATGCCTTATTTTTATTTTTTTTTTGCATTTCTTTTCTCTCTTGTTTTTTTTTTTGTTTTTTTATTTTATTTTTATTTATTTATCCTATTTCTATTTTTCTTAGGATTACGGTCGAATCTTATGTAGATTGCCTATGTATCATGGCCCCGCATGAATCAGACCAAGCGTAGTTCTCGCAAACAAATGCAAAAGTAAGAAAACAATTTTTTTTTGGAATTTTCAATTTTTCATTGATAACAACTACAGTTACAAAAGCTACTAGACAATTTGTTTTTCTTTTCTTGAAAAGGAAATTACAAAAATAGACTCAAAAGCAAAAATACAGACTCGATTAACTAAGAATACATCAATGCTTCAAATCCTGGGGCCCGCGGAGCATCATTCGGCATTGCCGCGGGCCTACGTGCGAGATCCCTTTACAACTGATCTAAATCATTCATGACCTGGCGAACAAATATCATCACTGAGGCAAAGGACGTGGTACGACCCATTCGCCCGCCGGCCTGACATGTCATGACAATATAGTGGGTAATGTTTCTGATCCTTTCCCTGATTCGGCCCTTTTCTTGAAGGAGTCGGCTTATTTTTTGTGTACGAGCCTCTAGCACCTGCGAGTCCTGGAAGTGCAGATCTTGTAGCAATTTAATTTCCCTTTGCATTTCTGCAATTAACCCATAGCACTGGTTCATCTCGGCTTGGACTTTTTTATCCCGCTGGGTTGTCTTTTCTTCCATAGTATTCATTTTTCTCTTCATTTTGGCGATAGTCCCCTCGTAGTTTCTCCTCATTTGTTGCACAAATTAGGCTCTTTCTTCAGTCTTTTTGGTCCACTGCGCCTGAAGTCTTGCCATATTTCCCTCGGATTTTTCTAGTTCTTCTTGGCAGTCCGAAATTTGTTTCTTTAACCCTTTGATCATCCTTTCATCAGATAGACTTCTTCTTGGTTCCGGGCATCTATTTTCATTTGTTTAATTTGGGCTTTGAGTGCTTCATTCTCCTGAGCTAATTTCTTTTTATCACCCTCGTCGGCTGCAGCCTGTACACTTTTGTCAAATTGGAGTTCCCTGACTTGTTGCTCTAGACGTCCTATTCTAGCTCGGTACTCCTTCTCCTTTGCTTTCCAATCCCATTGAACTTGGACCCCATCGGTAAATTGCTGCACGTGCGGTCTTTTAGTGGGTCTCTCTGGGATTTGAAATCTTTTGCCAAACCACGTCAGATACTTGGGATCTACCTCGCCCCTAGCTTGGTCCTGTATTATAGTTTTTGGCTCAAGGAACCGGCACTCATTCCATATCTTTCGGATTCTGCCTTCAGGAAATGCAGCCTTCGGGCCTAACTCAATGACTTGCTCACTCAGGTCTTCATCATTGTGCACTGTCTGGAATCTTCCAAGTTGTCGCAGAACCCGGTAAGGAGCGTAAGGTTGTATGCTTCGGATACCCATCAAGAGAATGTAGGGGACCTCTACTGATGTGTATATAGCTTCAGTAGCAGGGAGCCAACCATAAGCCCATTCGACTTTATCTGCGGTCAGGGACCTTAAGCATGACGACCAGGCCTCAGTATCCTCGGGGAACTCAATACCTGTCACCCGGGTCCCAAATTCTGCAATACAACTCAACCCAGTTAGACCGTAGTTCATATATCCTGTGCGGTGACAGAGGTGTTCTTGCATCCACAACTGTAAGAGAAGATTGCAACCTTGAAAGAATTTCCCGCCTTCGCTACATTTTGTCAGAGCTCGGTACATTTCTGCTACGATCAGAGGAACCACTGTGCTAGTAGGTTTTTTCATGGCAACATCTAGCATCCCTACCAGGCCGAGGTCTATGTGCCCATCTTTTCTCGGACAAACCATCACTCCCAGAAAGTCCACCATAAAGGCTAATCCCCGTAGAGCTTCCTATTTGTCTTTATTTCCGGCGTGTGTCAAGCCGGTGTTGAGCTCCTCGAAACCTTTTGGGTTACCATATCGGTGATATAAGAAGTGCAATGTACAACACCCTTCTGCCAGATCTAAAAACCTATGAAAGGTTACCGGTCGTGGGGCCAGTGGGTATCTACCTCGAAGGTTCCCATTGAGGCCCGCATATCCCGCAATATCCTCTAAGGTAGGTGTGAGTTCAAAGTCTGAAAAACGAAATACGTTACGGGTCGGGTCCCAAAATGGTATTAGTGCCTCAATGATATCTTTTCTCGGTTTGATGTTCAGTAGATCAACTAGACCGCCCAAGATTTTTACCACGATATCTCTGCTTCCTTTTCCTAGATCATGCCACCACATATGAAGTTTCAAGGGGATCTCATTCAGGACTGAGAAGGTCTCGATGTTACTTGAAGTCATCCTGAACGTTTATTTAAAAAAGGGATTTTAATGACTTATTTTGAAAACTGGCTATTTTTTGTAAAATTCTTTATTTAACAAGACAAGGATTTGGTTTTACGAATACGGCCTTTCAGCACTTCTGGGAGGAAGATTTTAAGGTCGTGCCCGCAGACCATTTAAAAATGACTCAAGGTGGTTGTTCTTGCAAAAACAGCCTTCCGGCACCCTTTTGGGGACATTCGGCTTATTTTAACAATAATGACATCACCCGACTTTATTTATGACAAGAATTAAAATTTTGGCTATTTTTGCAAAAAGGGTGGTTGGACCCGATGAGGGTTGCCTACGTATCTCACATCCGGTGAGAATCAAACCAGCGTAGTTCGGGCAAATTTGTAAACTAACTCTTTTTTTTTTTAAATTTAGACCATTGAGCTTTAAGTCAAAAGAAAAATATTTTTGATTTTTTTTTTTGATGATTTGTTTTTGAATTTTCTAAAAATGTTTTAAAAGAAGAAAGAGAATTTGTTTTTTTTTTACCTTGGGAATCTCGAAAGTAAAAAGAAAATATATTTTTGTTTGTTTGAATTTTGTTTTGTCTTCTCTTTTTCTAAGGAAGAAAGAAAATATTTTTGGATTTTGGATGTAACCTCTTAATTTTCAAAAGAGAGACTTTTAAAGGAACATATCTTTTTTTTTTTGAGTTTAAAAACTACTTTTACCCTTCTTCTTTTTTTGAATTTTCTAAGGAAAGATTTTTAAAGAAGGAACTAAAGGAAAATATTTTTGGATTTTTTAAAAATTGGGGTCGAAACCGATGAGGTTTGCCAACGTATCTCACATCCGGTAAGAATCAGACCCGCGTAGTTCAGGCAGAGTTGCCGAAATCAAAACTATTTTGAACAACAATTTTCTTTCTGTTTTTCAAATATTCTTTCTTTTTCTTTTTTTATTTTTCAAAAATCCGGCAGCATTTCGGTACTATTTGGGCATTGGGTTTTTTACAACGAATGGTCACCCTCACTTAGTCCTAACACTGCTTATTTTTTTTTTAAAATTTTCACTCATTTGGACAAGCCGGTCAACATGCAAAGCCGAGCAAATAAATGCGCAAGTATCACGTAAGATGCATTAGGATGGTCAATTCATTTCAGGTCACCTGTCCTAGACGGACCCAACCCCTGTGTTGAGTCCCCTAGGTCAAATGCACATGATGCAAACAAGCGTCCTACTAGGGATACGGCATGAGTTTTTGTTCTTCTAGGTTTAACCCTAGGTTTATTGGTCTAGACCTGGCTTACCCGAGCGGACAACTCGAGCCGAGGGGGGAGGCAGCGTACCGGGGATACAGAAGCTCCGCCGGCTTGGAAACTTATCCAAACCTCGTTCTAAATTGGGAAAAGACTCTAAACAGAAGAGAAGCTGCACGAAGTGCACCCTTCTCCATGATGTAGAATACTCAGAAAGAGGAAGGGATTCGTGACAGTTTATATATACGATTTCAACAAATATCAAAGCGGTAAACATTGAGCACATATAGCATGGAAGCATGTATAAATATCAGATAAAGCCAAATATAATAATTATACTAAGCTCAAATTTTTTGAACCCTAAACCGGAATTCTGGGTTCGATCCCCAGCAGAGTCGCCAGAGCTGTCACACCTATTTTTTTACACACCTACCCCGAAGGATAAAATATATAAGGGAGTTTTTCCATTTAAAGTGACATTATTCGAGATGGAATTATTTATTTAGTTTTAGAGTCGCCACTTGGGATAGGATTGGCTTTTGGTGTCCCAAGTCACCGGTTTAATTTTAAATCCCAAATCGAGGAAAATTATCGACTTCCCAATTGGAGTTTGCGAACCAGAAATTCTGTGTAAGGAATTCTGTTGACCCGAGGGAAGGTGTTAGGCACCTTCGGATCCCGTGGTTCTAGCACGGTCACTTAAAATATTATAAATGGCTCAAAATCTAATTTTTTACATGCTCGAACCTATAGTGCAATTTTATAATTATTTACCGCTTTTTAATTATTTTTTTACGAAAGTGAGCATCGTTTAAAAATGTATTTTCGGATCATGTCACATGAAATGCGCCCGGATCCTCGACACATTCTTATTCAACGTCTTTGGATTTGGATTTGGGTTGCATGAAATACACACCCGTATTTAAGAAGGTAAAATTATTTAAAAAATGCGCCTAAAGTGACTAACGTCTTTTTATCTTTGTGGGGAGACCGTGAATCCGCTAAACGGCACGCCCCAAGTTCTAAATATTTTTTAATTAAGTAATTAATGAGGGCCCCGCAATTTTTGGATTTTGTTCGGCGAACTTCATCTCATTTTATTATTTAAAGGCCAACTTAAAGTGACTACGATTTTCTATTTATTTTATTTGTCTCTATAAAGGCTAATTAATTTGCATTTATAAGGTCAAGCCCCGAATTCAAGTCCGAATTCAAACAAAAGGGAAGACCCTCTTAATTTTAACCCGCTACCTAATTCGAAACTCAAATTTATATTTGCAAATTAATCCCCTATTCCTAGCATATACAACAAATCAATTTATATTTGCAAGTTTATATTTGTATCCATGAAACAAACCAGCTTTGGGCTCAAAGGGAGCCCAATTCTAAAATGAAGCAAAATCAACCCGGTGAACATTCTCAGAGGGAAGGAAATCTAGTTTTGAATTGGGCCACAGTACGGGCCTATTCATTAAGTGCTGGTCTGTGGGTTAGCAACTTTTAGGATTATTAATGGGCCTGTCAACGGGCCCAAAGAATTTACCCAAACAGCCCAAGCCATTAATGCACGAATTAGACTAGCAGGAGAAATGAATTCCAGTTTTTATTGATTAGTTCTAAATATAATATAAACAATTGAAGGCTTTAATGACTGACTAATAGACTATAACACCACTCCTGATGTTATTTAATCATTCAATACCTAATATTTAGTACCAGCATACCTAGAATCAGAAGGTCCTACGAAATTAGAGGCTAATAACAATCAAACTAGGAATTATAATGTCAATGTATATGTTTGAGACCTAATTGAAGTTAACTAAAAGCTAATGAATGAATAGTCATCACATAACAGTCCATTGAGTCCAAAACAGTCTGAATTATACAGTCCACTAATATAAATTGGAGTTAAGCTATATGAATCAAATTCACATCAATAAGTCCCTATTTTAACTATAAATACAAGGGGAAAGCTAAATGAACGCAGAAATGAAAGCCAAGGCATGAACACTCTTCATTTCTTCTTTCACATCAAAGCTACATCACAGCTAATACGAGTGTGTACCTGGAATCGAAATAAAGGAGGAATAAGGAGTCAGTTTTAACAGGAACAGAACAACAACAACAGCTCAATAGTGAATCAGCAACTCAAACCAATTTCGATTCCCAGACACAATACCAAGCGATATCCAGCAACTTGCTACCAATCAACAGCCCAAAATTGACTCAAATATACCAACATCAACTTGAAATGCAACCAGAAACCTTAGAAGAACCTCAATCATTAAGAGATAAAAGTGCTGAAATCATTTGACCTTAAACAAGCTAGGAATTGCAACTTTAACACTGAATCTCAAATTATTATGCAGAAAACTTCAATGAAATAGTGAAACTTCGAGTTTTTGTGTTTTTTTTTATTTGGTTTTTCTGGAAATTTTTGTCTAAACTATGACTTATATGACTATAACATTTCAGATCTAAAGCTGTTTAATTTAAAGCTTCAAATTTGAAATTTCAGACTTGAAAACTCGGGGATTTTAGGGTGAGATTGGAGGCTGGAAGGTTTTGGGGATTTTTTAGAGATTCACCTCTTGTTAAAGAAGGCATTAGGGGTGACTTTTATAGGCAAGGAGTAGGGCAGAATATTCTGGAAGATTTTCACTATTTTTTCCCCCTTTTATTTCATAATTTGACTATTAGACCCTAAATTTATGCCTTGTTACCCAAGTTAGTGTCCTAAGTTGACTGAAATCTACACTAACGTCCTATTCTAGAAGTCCCTAGGGTGTTCTTCTACCCATACAATACCTATGCTACCCTTTCTTTCATTTTGAAATTACTATTCTTAACAAAACTACCCTTTTCCATACCCAAACTACCCTTGAATTTGCTTGGAAATTACAACCCTAAGTTAAAATCAACCTATCCCTTTAATAAACCTATGGTCAATTAACTAATCCAAATCAATTATAACCAAATGACTAAAATAACACAGTCCTGATAATCACACCTAAGTAGTCTAGGCTGAAATTAGTTCTAATCAAATTAACTTAAAACCATCGAAAGAAATCCAAACTGATCAAACACTGAATAGAAGCAATGACTGAATTATACTAAGGAAGACTATGAGGATACATTTAACCATGAGCAAAATCAAATTGAACGACTCAACCCTAGAATCAAGCCTACATTTATACTAAACCAAATCATAAAGAGACATAGGGGAAATATCTACTAATAATCAAAAATAATTAAACTAAATCCTATTTTTAAGCTAAAACAGACTGAGATGAACCATGAAATCAAAAATAGAACCACAACTAAGATAACAGGATCGAAGTCATGTTTAAACTAAAAGAAGCAAGAGACAGATTCAATCATAAACACAGCTAAATCAACAGAATCAGAGATCAAAACAAAT
>MU675606.1:363491-421853 GCA_026770625.1 Nicotiana glauca
AAAAATTCAAACAAAATAATTTTTTACAATTTTTATGAATTTTTGTGTTTTTTTCTGGTAATTGTTTCTTTAATTATTTATCTCTTTTTATTACTTTTGTATTTTTTATGTATTTTATAAAAATGCAAAAATTAGAAATAAAACCTAATTTATTTACCAAACTAAGCTAGTTAATTTTCTAAAATTGTTTAAGACCTTTTTAACGATTAATAACTAAAAATGCAAAAAAAAAAGGTTATTTTTTTTTTCTTTATTTCCAAGCAATTTAAACTACTACTTAATCCTAAATGTGAAATTAGATCTCAAACAAATATCAATGTATTTTTGTATTTTCATATGAACTAAAATGCACATATAAAATGCAACAATTACTAGAAGATAACACAAAAATTCATAAAAATTGTAAAAAATTGTTTTGTTTGAATTTTTGAGAATAATTAGCTTAGGGCAAAAATCACGTGCTCACATTACTTGATAAAGGTTTTATTCGACCCAGTGTATCGCCTTGGGGTGCTCCTGAAGCTTGATTTGTGCTTAGGTTACCATCAGTTGAAGATTCGGGAGCCATATATCCCGAAGACTGCCTTCAGGACTAGGTATGGCCATTACGAGTTCCTTGTTATGTCATTTGGGCTTACCAATGCCCCAGCAGCCTTCATGCATCTGATGCACAGTGTATTCTGGCCATATCTTGACTCTTTTGTCATTATTTTTATTGATGATATTCTAGTATATTCCCGGAGTCGGGAAGATCACGAGCAGTACCTGAGGACAGTGCTTCAGACTCTGAAGGAAAAGAGATTATATGCAAAGTTTTCAAAATGTGAGTTTTGGTTGGATTTCGTGGCATTCTTGGGTCACGTGGTATCGAGTGAGGGCATTCGGGTGGATCCGAAGAAGGTAGAGGTCATGCAGAATTAGCCCAGACCATCCTCAGCTATAGAGATTCGCAATTTCCTTGACTTGGCGGGCAATAACTGTCGTTTTGTGGAGGGGTTTTCATCGATTGCAGCCCCTATGACTAGATTGACCCAGAAGGGTGCTCCATTTCAGTGGACAGAGGAGTGTGAGGCGAGCTTTCAGAAGCTCAATACAGCCCTGACTACAGCCCCAGTTTTGATATTGCATACCAGCTCAGGGTCTTATACTGTCTATTGTGATTCCTCGAGAGTTGGCCTTGGAGCGGTATTGATGCAGGACAGTAGGGTGATTGCCTACGCATCCAGATAGTTGAAGATACATGAGAAGATTATCCTGTCTATGATATTGAGTTAGATTCCATTGTTCATGCCTTGAAGATTTGGCATCATTACTTGTACGGTGTGCCTTGTGAGATATACTGATCACCGGAGTTTGTAGCATCTGTTGAAGCAGAAGGACCTTAATTTGCATCAGAGGAGATGGCTAGAGTTGCTGAAGGATTATGACATCACTATCTTGTATCACCCGGGTAAGGCCAATGTGGTGGTCGATGCTTTGAGCCGCCAGGTAGAAAGTTTGGGGAGTTTGGCTTACTTACCAGTAGCAGAGAGGCCTATGGCGATGGATGTTCAGGCCCTAGCTAGCCAGTTTGTGAGATTTGATCTTTCGGAGCCCAGCGGGGTTCTAGCTTGTGTGGTCTCTTGGCCTTCCTTGTTTGATCATATCAGGGAGTGGCAGTATGATGACCCTCATTTGCTTGTCCTCAAGGACAAGTGTTACAACTCGAGATGTGACCATTGTGATGACGGAGTATTGAGGATGCAGGATCGAGTTTGTGTACCCAATGTCGATGGGCTTCGGGAGTTGATTCTAGAGGAGGCCCACAGTTCGCGGTATTCCATTCATCCGGGTGCCACGAAAATGTACCAGGATTTGAGACAGCATTACTGGTGAAGGCAGATGAAGAAGGATATAGTTGGGTTTGTAGCTCGGTGCCTTAATTGTCAGCAAGTGAAGTATGAGCACCAGAGACCGGGTGGATTGCTTCAACAGATAGAGATTTCGGAGTGGAAGTGGGAGCGGATCACCATGGACTTCGTATATGGACTCCCATGGACTTTGAAGAAGTTTGATGCCATTTGTGTTATTGTGTATCGGCTGATCAAGTCCGCGCATTTTATCCCTGTGTGTACTATCTATTCCTCGAAACGGTTGGCGGAGATTTATATCCGGGAGATTGTCTATCTACATGGTATTCCAGTTTCCATTATTTCAGATAGAGGTACTCAGTTCACATCGCGGTTCTAGAGAGTCGTACAGCAGGAGTTGGGTACTCGGGTGGAGTTGAGCACAGCATTTCACCCTCAGAAGGATGGACCGTCCGACCGCACCATTCAAATTCTTGAGGATATGCTCCTTGCATGCGTGATTGAGTTTGGAGGTTCTTGGGACCAGTTCTTGCCGTTGGCGGAGTTTTCCTACAACAACAGCTATCAGTCCAGCATTCAAATAGCATCGTACGAGGCTTTATATGGTAGGTGATGTAGATCTCCAGTGTATTGGTTTGAGCTGGCTGAGGCCTGATTGTTGGGAACATATTTGGTTCAGGATGCTTTGGATAGAGTCAAGGTGATTCAGGATAGACTCTGTACAGCCCAGTCCAGACAGAAGAGTTACGCGGACCGGAAGTTTCGTGATGTTTCCTACATGGTTGGAGAGTGGGTTCTGCTTCGGGTTTCACTTATGAAAGGCGTTATTAGATTTGGGAAGAAAGGGAAATTGAGTCCGAGGTATATTGGCTCTTTTGAGATATTGAGGCGAGTTGGGGAGGCTACCTATGAGATTGCCTTACCTCCCAGCCTGGCAGGGGTTCATCCAATATTTTATGTTTCGATGCTCCGGAGGTATCACGGTGACCTGTCGCACGTGTTGGATATCAGCTCTATCCAATTGGAGAAGGATCTATCTTATGTTGAGGATCCAATGGAAATATTGGACAGGCAGGTTAAGAAGCTGAGGTCAAAGAACATTGCTCCGCGAAGGTTCAGTGGCGGGGTCAGCCGGTCGAGGAGACGACCTGGGAGACCGAGCAGGATATGCGCAGCCAGTACCCTCATCTTTTCACTACCTCAGGTATATCTTTGTGCTCATTCGAGGACGAATGAATGTTTAAGTGTGGGAGGATGTAATGAACTAGCCGGTCGTTTTTAGAATTTACACCTTGATCCCCTATTAACTGCTTTCCCCAAGTTCATTTCTGCTATTTTGATTTGCTGGGATGTTCGGTTTTGAGTTTCGGAAAGTTTTGGGACACTTAATCCCTAAATAAGAGCTTAAGTGTTGGGAAATGGTCCATAGCTAGAACAGTGTGAAGACGGCCTCGGAACGGAAATACGATGGTTCTGTTAGCTTCGTTAGGTATTTCGGGGTTGGAAGCATGTTCGGAATGTGTTTTGGAGGTCCGTAGCGAATTAAGGCTTGAAAAGCCGAAGTTTGAATTTTTAAAGTTTTCGGTTCGATAGTGATATTTTGATCCGAGGGTCGGAATGGAATTCCGGAAGTTGCAGTAGCTCCGTAATGTCATTTGGGATGTGTGTGCAAAATTTCAAGTCATTCGGACGTGTTTTGGTTAGGTTTTTTATCGAAAGCGTATTTTGAGGAAATTTAAAGTTCTTGGGCTTAAATCATTGATTAATTCGAGTTTTCGATTTTGTTTTAGGTGGTTTAAGGATTGGTACAAGTTTGAAAAAGGTTTTAGGATATATTGATGCCTTTGGTTGAGGTCCCGGGGGCCTCGGGATGAATTCGGATGGTTGACAATGGAAATTTCGGAATTGAAGTTGTGCAGCAGCTATTCTTCTGGTATTTCTGCATCTGCGCTCTAGGAACCGCAGATGCGGAGCCACAGAAACAGCGTAGAGGGCTGCAGAAGTGAAATTTAGATTTTCCTCAGGAACCGCAGATGTGGTAAAATTTCCACAAAAGCAGAACCGCCCCTGCGGTTAGAGGTCTGCAGATGCGGAAGCTGGTATTTTAATGAGAGTCGCAAATGCGACAACTAGTCCGCAGAAGCGGGACCGCATTGATTTCGAGGGTTCAGTTTCAAAAGTTAGAAAAATCGAATCGGAGCTCGGGAGAGGGCGATTTTGAGAGGGATTTGAAGAGCAGATCATTGGGTAACGATTCATTACCCATATCTAGTTATATTCCATCAAACTTTAGTTAATTTCATCATCTAATTTCGGATTTTTGATTGAAAAATGGGTAAAACTTTATAGACCAAATTATTGAGTTTTGAGTAGGTGTTTAACCTCCGATTTGAGGGATTTTTATATGGTTAGACTTGTGAGAGTACGAGGGTTCTTAAAATATTAATTTCATCTGATTCCGAGACATTGGCCTGAGGGGCATTTTCGTTATTTTACCTAATTTCGTGTCTTAGCTTTGAATTAAATAGTAGAATCAGTTGCTTGAGATGTTATTTATGATATGTAATTGAATTGAATAGATTTGGGCCATTTGGAGTCGGATACTTGTGGCAAACGTGTGGTTTCAAGTTGATTTTGGAGCCGGTTCGAGGTAAGTGGCTTGTCTAAGCTTGTGTGGCCTTAGGATATGATATTTGGTAATTGAATGCCTTGTACGTGAGGTGACGAGCGCGTACTTGAGCTAATTGTTGGGAATCCGATTTTACTTTAGGTGTTTAAACTGAGTTCTTTTCTTACTTGTTTTATTCTACTTGCAAACATAGCGTGTGTTAGTTTAGAAGAGCATGCTTAGTTGAATTAATTGTCTATTTGCTTAAACTGCCTTAATTGCATTACATGAAGCATGTTAGGCTAGAATTTACTGTTTACTTATTACGTACTTAGTATTTATTTTGATATCCTTGAGCTGCTGCTGTGTGTTTTAAATTGGGACTACGAGACGGCATCCCGGGAGATCCCCTATGCGTAATTATGATCTGGATTGAGGTGTGGGATACCAAGAGATCCATGGCACGTGTATTGAGGATACCAAGAGATCCTAGGGATACTAAGAGATCCCTGGCATATGTATTGATGATACCAAGAGATCCCTAGTGTGTATATTGAGAATACTAAGAGATCCCGATTATTTATCTTGTTGTGAGGGGTATTTCCTTGTAGTTTGCCTTATTCTCTGTTTCCGTTATTGCACTCTTATTATACTGTGTAGATCCTTATTATCGACTCTCAGTTTTACTGCTTATTGCCCTATCATCTCATTATATATATATATATATATATATCAGCAGGGCCCTGACCTTCCTCGTCACTACCCAACCGAGGTTAGGCTTGGCACTTACTGAGTACTGATGTGGTGTACTCATGCCCTTTATGCGCATGTTTTTCATGTGCAGATCCAGGTACTGTTGCACAGACATACCATCCTTGAGGCAGGGAGAACTTTTCGAGACTTCGAGGTACATCTGCCGCGTCCGCAGACCGAAGAGTCTCTCTCGCTATTCTATCTTGTAGTATTAACCCTTCTATCATACTGTTGATGTAGACATTCTAGAGTTAGAGCATTTTTACTTTATTTCTCTCAGCTTGTGTTCCCGTGAGTTTCCGGGTTGTAAGAGGGTATTGTAGAAGTTTGAGTTATTGAGTTGTATATGCCAAGCGGGATCTATATACCATTTTTCTTCTAGCTGTTTATTGTTTGAATTATTATTTTCTGCAAGTTATTTTGTTTCGGCATTTTTAGGCTTACCTAGTTGTAGATACTAAGCGCCATCACGATAATGTTCACGGTAGGTGAACTGGGGTCGTGACAGTCCTAGATGTGGAGGCCAGACAGGGAGAGGTCAACCAGTTACTGCTCAGTTGGGTGGAGGCCAGCCAGCCGACGCTCCAGCCAGATTTTATGTTCTTCCGGCCAGGCCAGATGCATTGGCCTCAGATGCCATCATTACAGGTATTATTTCCGTCTACGATAGAGATGCTTCGGTATTATTTGACCCAGGGTCCACCTATTCATATGCGTCATCTCTGTTTGCTCGCTTTCTGGTTATTGCTCATGAGCCCTTGGGCACTCTTGTTCATGTTTCCATACCTGTGGGCGATTCTGTGGTTCTGGATCGGGTCTACCGATCCTATGTGTCACCTTCTGTGGTTTCGAGATAAGAGCAGATCTCTTGTTGCTTGATATGATCGATTTTGAAGTCATTCTGGGTATGGATTGGTTATCCCCATACCATACCGTCCTTGATTGCTATGCCAAGACTGTCACATTGGCGATGCCAGGGTTAGAGTGGAGGGGTTCCACATTTGATACATCTAGTCGGGTTATCTCTTTCCTGAAGGCTCGGCATATGGTCGAGAAGGGGTGTTTGGCTTATCTAGCTTATGTGCGGGACACCACCACAGAGTCTTCGATGATTAATTCATCTTCAGTAGTTCGGGAGTTTGCCGATGTGTTTCCTTCTGATCTTCCTGGCATGCCAGCTGATCGCGATATTGATTTTTGTATTGATTTGGCTCTAGGCACCCAGCTTATATCTATTCCACTATACCGTATGGCTCCGAGAGAGATGAAGGAGTTGAAGGAGCAGCTTGAGGAGTTGCTAGCAAAGGGGTTTATTAGAGCCAGTGTATCACCTTGGGGTGCGCCAGTGTTATTTGTGAAGAATAAGGATGGGACTATGCGGATGTGCATTGACTACCGCCAGTTAAATAAGGTTATCATCAAGAATAAGTACCCGTTACCGTGCATTGATGATTTGTTCGACCAGTTGCAGGGTGCTAGGGTGTTCCTAACCCTAGGAAACTCTTGATCTTAGGGTACTTATTCTCCAAGTGTGAGTTATGGCTAGAGTCAGTGGCATTTTTGGGGCATATTGTTTCAGTACAGGGTATTAAGGTGGATCCCAAGAATATTGAGGCAGTTCAGAGTTGGCCACGTCCTACTTCGATGACCAAGATCAAGAGTTTCCTAGGGTTAGCAGTTTATTATAGGCGATTCGTGCAGGGCTTTTCATCTATTGAATCACCACTTACCAGATTGACCCAGAAGGGTGCTCCTTTCTGTTGGATCGATGATTGTGAGGCAAGCTTTCAGAAGCTCAAGATAGCTTTGACTATAGCACTAATTCTTGCGTTGCCTTCCGGTTCAGGGATGTATACGGTATATTACGACGCATCGTGCGTTGGCTTGGGTTGTGTATTGATACAGGAGGGGCGAGTTATTGCCTATGCCTCCTGTCAACTGAAGATTCATGAGAAAAATTATCTTGTGCAGGATATGGAGTTGGCGGCGATTATTCATGCTCTTAAAATATGGAGGCATTACCTATATGGGGCGTCATGTGAGGTTTATACTGATTATCGCAGCTTGCAGCATCTATTCAAGCAGAGAGATCTTAATTTGAGGCAGCGCAGATGTCTTGAGTTACTAAAGGATTATGACGTTACCATTCTTTATCATCCGGGCAAGGCAAATGTGGTCGCGGATGCTTTGAGCAGGAAAGCAGAGAGTATGGGTAACTTGGAATTTATTCCAGCGGAGGAAAAGCCACTAGCTTTGGACATTCAATGCTTGGCTAAGAGACTTGTGAGGTTGGATATTTCGGATCCCAGCCGAGTTCTTGCATGTGTTATTGCTCAGTCTTCATTATTGGGGGAGATCAAGGCTCGATAGTTCGATGATCTGCATTAGAGAGACGGTGCTATAGGGTAGTATCAAGGAGGTTTCTATTGGTGAGGATGGTGTCCTGCGACTCCAGGGTCGCCTATCTGTTCCTAATGTCGATGGCTTGAGGGAGAGGATTCTAGCGGAGGCCCATAGCTCGAGGTATTCTATACACCTAGGTGCTACGAAGATGTATCGTGACTTGAGGCAGCATTATTGAGTATGTGTCTAAGTGTTTAAATTTCCAGCAGGTCAAGTCTGAGCACCAGAGGCCAGGCAGCCTACTTCTGCAAATGCCCATTCCCGAGTGGAAGTGAGAGCTCATCACCTTGGACTTCGTAGTGGGATTGCCTCGGACCTTGCGAAAGTTGATGCAGTGTGGGTCATTATTGACAGGTTGACCAAGTTAGCACACTTTATTCTAATTGTGACTACTTACTCTTCAAAGAGGTTGGCTCAGATTTACATTCGGGAGATAGTTCGGTTGCACGGTGTGCCCATTTCCATTATATCAGATAGGGGCTCTCAGTTCACTTCCCATTTCTGGAGAGTCGTTCAGAGTGAGTTGGGGACCCGTGTGGATCTCAGTACAGCATTTCACCCTCAGACCGACGAGCACTTATAGAGTACAGTTCAGATTCTGGAGGACATGCTTAGGGTATGTGTGATTGAATTTGGAGGACAGTGGGATCAGTTCCTGCCTTTGACTGAATTTACATACAAAAATAGCTATCAGTACAGCATTGAGATGGCTCTATATGAGGATTTATACGATCTGCGATATTGTTCTAGGGTCGGGTGGTTTGATCCCGGAGAGGCTAAGTTGTATGGTACAGATCTGGTGAAAGATGCCTTGGATAAGGTGAGGTTGATTTAGGAAAGGCTTCGCACAGCTCAGTACAGACAGAATAGCTATACGGATCAGAAGGCACGGGATGTGTCATTCATGGTTGGCGAGAAGGTCCTCTTGAAAGTCTCACCGATGAAGGGTAATATGAGGTTCGAGAAGAAGGGCAAGTTGAGCCCAAGATTCATTGGCCCATTGGAGGTGTTGAGGTGAGTTGGGGAGGTTGCTTACGAGATTGCTCTACCCCCCATCTTATCGGGAGTTCATCTAGTGTTCCATGTGTCTATGCTTCGGAGGTATCACGTCGACTTGTCCCATATTTTGGACTTCAGTACTATTCAGCTAGATGAGAGTTTGGGCTATGAGGAGGAGCCAGTGGCCATTGTTGATAGACAGGATCGC
This sequence comes from Nicotiana glauca, assembly GCA_026770625.1. Classification (NCBI taxonomy): domain Eukaryota; kingdom Viridiplantae; phylum Streptophyta; class Magnoliopsida; order Solanales; family Solanaceae; genus Nicotiana; species Nicotiana glauca. The sequence goes on from MU675606.1 coordinate 372,313, forward strand.
CAGCTAAGATCCAAGAGGATTTCAGCGGTGAAGTTCCAGTGGCGGGGCCAACCAGTTGAGGAGGCGACCTGGGAGTCCGAGGAGGACATGCGGAGCAGATATCAACACTTATTCAGCACCTCAGGTAATTTTCTATATCCGTTCGAGGACGAACCTTTGTTTAAGAGGTGGAGAATGTAACGACCTAAACGGTCATTTTACTTTTTAGAACCCCGTTCCCCTAAATGAAACTTTCCATGCTTGCTTTAGCTAGTTTACGACTTACAGGGGTGGTTGGTTCGGAATTTGGAAGGGTTTGGGTCGATGTAAACCCACTTGAATCCTTAAGTTTTTCTTAAAAGGGGCTAAGTTTGAATTTGGTCAACATTTCTAGAAAATGGACCCGGATCCATGATTTGATGGTCCTGCAAGGTCCGTAAGAAAATATGGGACCTGGGCGTATGCCCGGGATCGAAATCCGAGGTCCCTAGCCCGAGTAATGAATTTTTATTAGAAATTGTTAAAACTGAAATTCTAAGGATTTAAGAAACTAAATAATGAATGATCATATTGATATCAGGCTTGTATGTTGGTCCCGAAGCCCAGTATAGGTCCAATATATCTTTTAAGACTTTCCCTCAACATTTGGTGTCAATCCGAGTAGTCTAAATGTGTTTCGGCTTGTTGGAAGTGAATTAAAAACTTGAAGTTCATAAGTTTGATTCAATTGGTTTTAGGGTTGATTCTTAGATTTAGCGTTGTTTCGGGCGATTCGAAGGTTCGAGCAAGTCCATTTCATGATTTCAAACTTTTCGGTATGTTCGGCCGGGGCCCGGGAGCCCCGAGCATCAATCGGACGAGGCTCAAGTGAAGTTAGAAAATTTGAGAAGTGTTGAAGCCATCAGTTGCTGTCATAATTGCACCTGCATTGGCCAGCCGTAGGTGCGAGACCGCAGAAGCGGTCGTAGCCTCACAGATGTGGCCCAAAGCGGGCCAGGCCAAACTGCAGAAGCGGTCCCAGCCCGTTCAGCCAATTCCGCAGATACAGCCTCCCTCACGCAGATACGGTCCCCTGACCGCAGATGCGGAAAATGCTGAAGTAGTGAGCTTCATTTAATACGAGCTCCAGCCATTTTTGACCATTTGGCACACGGGTATTGAGCGATTTTGGAGCTCTTGAGAAGGGATTTCCACATAGCATCGTGAGGTAAGTTCATCCCCATTATTCCTAAGTTTAATACTTGAGTTTTAGGTAGATTAACACCTAAAGATTTGGAGAAATCAAGGGGTTAGAGCTAGACCTACGGTTTTAATAAAACTTAGATTTTACCATGAAATTGGTTATGAAATAAAGTAGAAATCATATATTATTGATCCTTAGGTTACAAAGAACAACTTCCTTTGAAAAATTTCGGAATCCGAGCACGTGGGCCCGAGGTCGGATTTTAGGAAACTCGTGTTTAAGGTTGGGAAATTGTGTCAATAGTTGGAATGTGATCTTGTGAGCTTGTATTGACTAGTTTGTACCTCATTTAACTAGTTTTGGATCGTTCGGATTCAAATTGAAAGTCCGGGCTCGTTCTTGGTATTGGAAGTGCACTTTAGGTGAGTCTCCTATCTAACCTTGTAAGAGGGAATTGTCCCCATAGGTATAATAATTGAATAATTTGTCACTAAATGTGGGGGCTACGTACGTGCTTGGTGACGAAGGCCCATGTGTAGCTACTATTATGCTTAAGTCTGGGTTGCTTAGGACCCTAAAGCATGCTTTATGTGATGTTCTTGTGACTCTATGATTAATTTGAGACTTCCATAATCTTGTTGAATATAGTAAGCGGATCTAATAAGTAGAACACTATATTCTAGCCTTGTAAAAAGGAGAAGCTGATGTTTTGTGAGTACTTGTTCTCCTGATGTTAAATCTTATCTACCTGTTGATGTGTTTAAATACATTTGAGCGCGTCGCATGGATGATTCACGAGCGGGGTAATAGATGCATCTGTGGTTTGCGTCGTTCGACCCTCTGGCAGTGCACACTTTATTTTATGTTGGATCGGGCCGTACGACCTCGGCACTACATGCATATGCTTATTGACTGGTATAATGTGGATAAACCTTGTTATATGCCTTGAAATGAAATGGGTTAACAGTGATATCACCTAGTTAAGGGCTTATTGCTTCATGCTATAAACTGTTATTTATTGTGCTATCCATGCTTAGTATATCATCTATCATGTTGTTTGACCCTAATAAGTGTCATGTCAACCTCTCATCTCTACTTCTTCGAGATTAGATAGGATACTTATTGGGTACATATTGTTTATGTACTCATACTACGCTTTTGTACTTAAATGTACAAGATTTGAGGTAGGTACATCTGACTACCAAGCCGGTGCATATCCTTGATCGCCCGAGATTCCACGGTGAGTTGCTCCCTTCCTATGTTGTTCAGCAGCCCGATGGAGTCTTCTTTTTATTTTTAGCTGTCTATTCTATTTCAGACAGTAGGGTAGTTTTATTCTTTTGTATATTCTACTAGTTGCCCACGCACTTGTGACACCAGGTCTTGGCACACACATTAGTAGACTACTCTTTTGGGATGTATGACTATTTCTAATATTGATTATCGTTGTATGCTTTAATTTCTAATTAAGAAAAATTTCGTAATTGTTTTAGTAAGTAAAATGAGAATTTGTTAATACTTTCCGCTTGGCTTGCCCGACAATGGTGTTGGGCGCCATCACGATCTGAGGTGAAATTGGGTCGTGACATAAAGCCCACTTTTCGGTCACAATTTCACTCTAAAGTTCCAACTTGATGTTGTTCAATCCGAAACTAGTCAAACAACGTGCAAATTAATAAAAAATAGAGTCCAATTCTTGAAATTTAAAAATTTATTAAAATTACCAACTCCGCTCGAAAAGTTGGCATGAAGCTCACAAAATTCGACAACCCATTCAATTACGAGTTCAACCATACTAATTTCATTCAAATCCATCTCCGAATCGGTATTCAAAACTCGAAAATCCATTTTGTGAAATTATAGAAATTTCTTCCAATTTATTCTTGAAAAACCAATAATATAATGCCGAAAATGAAGATTAATCCATGAAATATAATCACGACTGAATCAAAAATGTTTACCCCAAGTTTTGTGGTGAAATTCCTCTCCAAAATTACTAAATCCCGAGGTTCCCAACTAAAAATATGAAATAATGGCTCAAAGGTCCAAAATACAGGACTTATAACACTGCCCCAACTTCCTTCTTCGCGTTCGCGAGCCTCCCATCACATTCGCGATAAACAAAATTCTCAAAATCCATTTTTAAACTCTTCTCAGATAGCCTCTAGTATAATAGTCATAACATTTTGTACAAAACTACAAATTACAAATGGTTTAATTTTCTGAAAACTAGACACCAAGATTTACAACTTTCATGTTTTGATCATCGCCCAACTCCTTATATATTTCAAGATGTAAGCTGCCAAAGTCAGCCATGTGCAATACAAATTTCTTCTTCGCAATTTCAAAACATCTTCCCGTACAGCCTGTAGTGCACCAAAAATAACTTTTTGTAAACAACTCTAAATGCGAAATGGTTTGATTTTCTGAAAATCAGAAATAAAGGGCTACAACTTTCATTTATAGATCATCTTCAAATTCCTTAAAGATTACAAGATATAAGCTTCAAAATTTGGACGACGGGCAGCAGGAATTCCTTCTTCGCGAACGCGAAGAACAAAGTCCCAGCAGCAAAATCCTTCTTCGCGAACACGAGAGGCTTCTCGCGAACGTGAAGAACAACACCAGACATTAGAAACCAACATCTAAAGTAGCCCAAAATGATCTGATTACATTTGAAACACACCCGAGGCCTTCGGAAACCCAAGCAAATATACCAACAAGTCCTAAAATATTATACGTACTTAGTCGAGTCATCAAATCACATCAAAGAACTCTAAAAATACGAATTGCACCCCAATTCAAGCCTAATGAAACTAAGAAATTCCAACTTCTACATTCGATGCTGAAACCTATCAAATCAAGTCCGATTGACCCAAATTTTGAACACAAGTCATAAATGATATAATAGACCTATTCCAATTTTCAGAATCGGATTTCGACCCCTATATTAAAAGTCAACTCCCGGTCAAACATCTAAATCTTTCATTTCCAACTTTTGCCATTTCAATCCAAAATCAACTACAAACTTCCAAATAAATATATGTACTCACCCATAAGTCTAAAATTATCATGAAGAACTAATCCCAAATGGACATCGATAACATTAAAATACACTTCAACCCAAAATCATGAAATTCTTCCAAAATGCCAGCTTACCACAATAAGCGTCGTAAAGCACCTTGGTCATCTAAACCTGATCCGGGCATACGTCCAAGTCCACAATCATCATACAAACCTATTGAAATCTTCAAATCCCGATTCTGAGGTCAATTTTACTCAAAAGTCAAACCTTAGTCAACTCTTCCAACTTAAAGCTTCTGAAATAAGAATTTTCTTTTCAAATTAACTCTGAACTTCGTGAAATACTATTTCGAGCTCATGCACAAATCATAATACCTGAAGTGAAGCTACCCAAGGCCTCAAACTGTCGAACGATGCGCTAGAGCTCAAAATGACTGACCGGGTCGTTACTCTGGCAGTAGCCAATATTTTTCTCACCTTCTTTATGGTTGTGAGTTGCTCCATGCAGGAGAAACTAAATTCAAATGAAGTGTTTGTATAGGGTAAAATATGTTTATATTATATGATCGCATGAGAAAGTGACACGTGGAGCCGAAGACAGAAGGTAGTTGGATTCGGAGGCAATGATCACGTCTGTTACCGGAGAGAATAATACTCATAAAGATGAAATAAATACCTGCCACCCGGTAGCATTTAATGAGGAATATTCTACATTATTAAATACGCGGCCCGTTACAAGGAGTATGTGTCACGCCCCAAATTCGAGGGACATGACCGGCGCTCGACCGGGTAGCCCCAGTCAAGCGGACCTGGGTGCCTTTCCTACCCCACGTGTTACCCCGCAATTTTCATTGCTTATTAGCCAAATGAAATAACCATTTACAATTTAAACGCCTATTTATTTCAAAACATACACACGGTACATGATTTTTAGCGTGGTTTACATTTTACATAGCCCAACATACAAGATACATATCACATAAGTTCATGACCCACATTTCTATCTACGGAGCCTCTAAACATGAAAAAGGATGATACAGTACTTGCCGGTAACAAGGCTCCGGATATACCTTATACAAATATCAAAACAAGATCCCAAAACAGAAGCGACATGAGCCACGCAGGGCCCCGAAAGGAAAGGGGCTCACCAATTTAGCTGACGGAAAGTGATGAGGAGCTACGGTCGGTGGACTGGAGTACCTGCTGTGGATCCACCTACAATCATAACACGAATGTAGCGCCCATGGCAAAAGGGATGTCAGTACACTTGAATTGTACTGGTATGATGAACAAACTTTGCTCCAAGTAAACTCAAACCATACACAAGTAGGTAACAGTAATAGAAACAACAATCAAATGCACAAGGAAGGAACAATCAAGCCAAACAAGTTTACAATCTCTCCTGTTTCCCCTTCCACATTTCCACATCAATAATTTCACAATTTGCTCATATTTTTATTTCAATAGTGATTTCAATCATTTTCCACCCTTATTACCTCGGCCACCCTTATTACCTTGGCCACCCTTATCACCACAACCTACATCTTATAACTTCGTATTGCGGCACGCAACCCTATCTCACCGTACATTTACAATTCACAAACAATACAACAATAATGAACAATTACAAAGATCAATAACAATACTTCTTAAGAAGTAACAACAACAATTTACAAGTATTTCCATAACCATCAATACTATTTCCATCATATTCAACAACTCACATGTGTTTTACGTCATAACGATAATTGCCCACAATAAGCCATAGATATTGCTATCACAGTTATTCCAGTTGCATGATTTATGATTTTCTTTCATCATTTGTTCCTAAGCTCTTACCATATATCACATTCACTGTCATACCAATCACACGAATTTCTCAATTAATCCACATAGATATCACATACCAAATATTAGTAAACCAAACAAGGCGATTTTAAAAAGGTCAAAGTTAGCCATATATACCTGGAGCCGAATTCCCTTTTAACTTCTATTTTCAGTTCACCAAATAGTCTAGCAACATCAATCTAGTGCACAAGTTAATACACATGACTTAGAATTGGGGTTCACAATTGCTACTCAAACTTATTTAGGTTATCAGCCCTTCTTTTGCAAACCTCTATCTCTACCCAGTTTCCCCTTGCTAGGTTTTAGGTTTTAAGAAGGCATGCATGTACAATTTCAACCATTAATTTCAAGAATCAATGCATGAGACTTCCCCCCCCCCCAGTTTAAACCTGAAAATCAAGGGAAAAGGTTAGGGATTTTACCTGCAAGAATGGGGAGGAGGGCATTTACTTTGAATTTTCCCTGCCCGGATAGTTTTGAAGAATCAAATTGATGAAGATTTTTTTATCTATCAAGAACCCTCCCTTCCCTCTCTCTTATTTTGTTCATAAGATCATTAAAAATGAGGGGTTGGGGTGTTATATTAAAAAGGGGTCGGGTTTAAAATTTTAAAAAAATAGAAGCTCGAGCAGGATCTGCGGTTGCACATTGCAGTCACAGAATCAAAATGCGTCCGCAGATTGGACCGTAGAAGTGCCCCAAAACTCTGAGCGTTTCTGCTTGGGTATGCGATGGGAATGCGGTTCGCATTCCTGTTCTGTGGTCGCATAATGCACCACAGAACTGACCTTCACAAATCCTTGAGGAATTTATGCGACGATTATGCGGTCCGCATATTGATTATGCGATCACATAATAGATCGCATTTTCAACATCAATTTCGACTAACTCTCTGATTAACTCTGCGACAGAAATACGATCTGCATACCTGATCGGCAACCGCATTCTGGACCGCATAATAGAAATTTTCTGGAAAATTTTGATTCTCCCAACACATATATGAAACTTGACACTACGAAGTACTAGGCTTTGAGCACAAATTTTCACGGGGCCTTACAGTATGGCATTAATTGCCTACCATTACATATTCTTTAATGGCCTTCATAATTGTCATTAAACAGGGCTTGATCATAGGACCTTGTTCCTTAGGTGCAATTATAAATAGTGAGCTCTATTATTATTATAAGAGGAAAAAAATTCTCTGACAAGCATACACGAAATCGTATCAAAAGCTCAAATAATATTTTACTTTCTTGTTTATTTGTATTGTTCTTATTGCCCTCGGTAGCTCTACATCTGGATCAAGTTATCTGCCAAATTCAAGGCTAAATCTTATATTTTTGTCTAACTCATCTATTATTTTAGGATCAAATTAATTCACTTGTCTATAAATCACATACAAATTTAACTGTATCGTTTTATGGGTAAATAATTTGGTACCCACCATGGCGATTAGATGGTTGTGTAATTAAGTTGGTCCTTATCTCTTTTACTAAGGCGCTTGATTATTTGTTCTTAGCAATAAATCATAGGAAATGGTAGATAATGGTGTTAACAACACGCACAACCTTGAGGCTCAAAGAAATCAGCCTCAGCACGAGGATTCAATCAGTAATACCTGCAGTGAGGGGAATGAGGTCACGCCAATCCACAGGAGACGGTACCCCCAACACGTTCGAGAGATGACTCTTGATAATGTTGAAGAAGAGCACGTTGTCGAAACAAGGATCTTGCAGGAGCAACAAAAGGCCATTTTAGGCCATCTCACACGACAGGATAATGTTATGACAAAATTGAAGCAAGCATTATCGGGTGCTTCTAATAACGCAAATAGATGAGGTTCAGTTCCTCCCGATGCTCCCGCAAATAAAACAATGCAGAGAATCGACAACAACACCTCGAGGGGCGAGGTCCGCTTCGATGGGGTTGGGAGAGCGGATCCGGTCAAAACAAGGAGAGTGATCCCTTCAAAATCAAACTCATGCAGTTTATGAGGGAAGTGAACACCCGCATGGATCAAATTTCGGGCGTACCACCAAGCTAAAAGGGTCGGGCTCAAAGAAGTACACGGAATTGTCGTACAAATATAAAGCAACACCAAAATTGATCACTAAGTGGTTTAAAACGCTAGACGTGCCAAAATATGATGGGACTTCAGATCCTCATGAGCATATCACCACTTATACAAAAGCGGTTAAGGGGAACGATTTAGCTCCACACGAGATTGAGTCAGTTTTGTTGAAGAAATTCGAGGAGACTCTCACGAAGGGAGCCCTGATGTGGTATTCGCTTCTGCCCGAGCATTATATAGACTCCTTCGAGATACTCGCAGATTCTTTCATCAAGTACCATGCCAGGGCCAGAAAGGTACAGTCTTGAAAGGACGATATATTCAGGATTGCACAAGTAGAGCACGAGCTGCTACGAGAGTTTGTAACCGGGTTTTAGAAGGAAAGGATATTGCTACCTGTCATTCAGTATGAGTGGGCGATTGAAGCATTCACCAAAGGTCTGAATCCGATAAGTTCTTACACTTCCCAGAAGTTGAAAGAAAGTTTGCTCGAGTTCTAGGCGACGTCTTGGGAGGATTTTCACAACCAGTACGATTCAAAGATAAGAAGTAAAGATGACTAGCTCGCTTTCCCAGCATCGGGTAACAATCGGGACTGGGAAAAAAATAAAGAGAATTAAAAAAAGATAATTTCGACACAGACGGACAATCTTCAAGGAGTTATTTTTTGCCTTATGAACGGGCCAAATGACATGGTAGAGGTTTTCGATCGGTAGATAGGTTCGCTACCGATAGAAGAGCTTATCACGACCGAAATAATGGGTCGTTACAAGACAGGGAAATGTCAGATTCTCGAGATTATTCCTACCCTAGGCTTTCTAAATACAACTTCAACGTCAATGTAGTGGGGCTGGTATCGGCTATGAGGAATATTAAAGAAGCACATTTCCCGAAGCCAATGAGATTCGATCCCAGCCAAATGGATCCTAATTTGTGGTGTGAATACCATGGGTCAAACGGTCACAAGAGTAGGGACTGCCGGCATCTGCACGAGAAGGTGGCGACATTGTTGAAAAACGGCCATCTCAAGGAATTTTTAAGTGACCGGGCTAAAATAACTCTGCTCCCAATTATGATAATGCAGAACCTTCAAAAATAGGAAAATATACCCCGCACCTGATGATCCACATGATTTTTTGGAGGAACGAGATTAACGGGGTTACATTCTCGGTGACAAAAAATATGATGGTGTTAGTAACCCACAGCAAGAGACTCTGAGAAGTCGCTGAAGACGATATTACTTTCATGGAAGAAGATGCAAATGGATTGCTTCTACCGCACACGATGCAATAGTAATCTTTTTAAATGTCTTAGATTTTAAATTCAACGTGTTCTGGTAGATCCAGGAAGTTAGGCCAATATCATATAATGAAGGGTGTTTGAGCAAGCCAATCTCACCGAAAGCATTATTCCGGCCACCAAACTCCTTGTTGGGTTCCACATAGCAAATGTGGCTACCCGATGAGAAATCCTTCTACCCACGAATGTCGAATGGGTGATGAAGATGGCCCTTTTCGAGGTGGTGCATGGCGATAAAGGATACAATATTATCATAAGAAGACCTGGTTACACAAGATGAAGATTGTGCCATCGACATATCATAGTTGCTTAAATTCATAACTCCCGAGGGAATTAAACAAATAAGAGGTGACCAGCCAGCAGTAAGGGAGATTAATGCAATCTCAGTCTCCAGTAGCAAAGAGAAGGAGCATGCAGCATAGCAATTACAGGAGCCGACGCATGTTCCCGAGCTAAGCAAAGTCAACTGATTCCTATCAGGTGCCAAGGTATTTTCAGTTGCCAAGGTATTTTCAGGTACCAGAAGAGATGGACGCAACAAAGTCTACAACAGAAGAACTTGAGCAAGTAGCATTATTCGAAAAATTCTTGGAGAGGAAATTCCACTTAGGGACAGGACTGCACCCCAACTCAGCTATGGATTTATTGAATTTATTAAATTTAATAACGATTTTTTTACGTGGCCGTATGCGGATATGACAGGTATCCCATCGGAAGTAGCCATATATAAGCAAAGCATGGATCTCAGCATTACTCCGGTAAGAAAAATATCCTATTGTCGAGGCCGAAAATAAATTCGTCAAAGAAGAGGTAATTCAACTGCTTGATATCGGTTCAATTAGAGAGGTAAAATATCCTGACTAGATAACTAACGTAGTAGTAGTTGCAAAGAAAAATAATAAATTTAGCATATGCGTAAACTATAAGGCCTTAAATAAGGCATGCCCAAAAGACTCGTTCCCATTGCCAAACATTGATCAAATGATTGATGTAACAGCCAGACACGAGCTAATGAGTTTCCTTGATGCTTACTTTGGGTAAAACCAAATTAAGATGAACCCGAAGGATCAGGAAAAAACTTTGTTCATAACGAACTTCGGCACATATTGCTATAATGTGATACCCTTCGGATTAAAGAACGTCGGAGTCACTTATCAACGGCTCGTGAACAAAATATTTGAAAAGAAAATAGGGAAAACCATGGAAGTTTACATAGATGATATGCTTGTTAGGTCTTTGAACGCATATGATCATCTTAAACACTTGCAAGAAACTTTTGACATCTTATGGAATGAAGCTTAACCCCCAGAAATGTGTGTTCGAGTTAGCTCCGGTAAGTTCCTAAGATTGTTGGTATCACAAATGGGGATTGAAGTTAACTCCAATAAAATCAAAGCCATAGAAGACATCCCGGATCATCTCTCAAGCGTAAAACATGCCCAAAGGCTAACAGGGAGATTGGCCGGTTTGAGCAGATTTATTTCCCGGTCTTTAAACAAATGCCATCATTTCTTCTCGATGCTCAAAAAGAAGAATAACTTCGAATGGACCCCTGAATGTCAACAGGCTTTGAGGGATTTGAAAAGGTATTTTTCAAGTCCTCCATCACTATCATAACCAGGGGAAGGTGAAAAACGGTTAGTCTACTTAGTAGTCTCGGAGGTAGAGGTAAGTGCTTTTTTAGTCTGTGAGGACAAAGGTACACAATATCCTATTTATTATATTATTAGAATTTTAACGAGAGCAGAAACTCGCTACCCGTATTTGGAGAATTTGGACTTAGCCCTCGTAGTCACAGCATAAAAGTTAAGCCCTTATTTTTAATGTCATCCGACAGTTGTGGTGACCACCTTTCCCCTGCGAATATCCTTCATAAACCCAAACTTTCAGGTAAAATGGCCAAGTTAGCAGTCGAGGATGAGTGAATTTGACATATAATATAAACTTATGACTCCAATTAAGTCACAATTTTTAGCCAATTTTGTGGCCGATTTCAGTCAGTGATTGTTACCTTTGGCAACAAAATAAGTAGTGACGGTGTCAGAATCAACATCAGGAGTTTGGACCCTATTCGCGGATGGAGATTCCAATGTAAAAGGGTCCAGACTCGGAACAGTACTAACCATATTTTTGGGAAAAACCCTAAGGCAGGTCATAAGAATGGTTCCTCTGACTAATAATGAACCAGAGTATAAAGCTTTGATTGCAGGGCTCAAATTGGCCCGGGGGCTGGATTCTGAGGTCATAGAAATCAAATGCGACTCACAGTTGGTGGTAAATTAGGTCTATAGAATCTTCAAAACCAAAGAAGAACACATACAATAATATGCATTGAAGGTTCAAGCTCTGCTTGCTTGATTCCAGGAGTGGTCAATTACGCATATCCTGAAGGAAGAAAATGCGGAAGTAGATGCACTATCTAACCTTGGCTCGTCTACAAAATGAAAGGATCAGACTCTGGTACGATCGTACAGCTTATGTACTCGGTTCTGGACGCAGATAGCTACTATGAGGTAAACGCGACTAATTTGGTCTGGGACTGGAGGAATGAGATCATTGATTATCTTGAGCACGGAAAGTTGCATAAAGATCCCAAGGCATCTTGGGTGCTACACGATATAGATTCAAAGGAGGTCAATTGTATAGAAAAACTTTCCAAGTACCACTGGCCTGATGTTTGAGAGCCTCCGAAGCTAATTATGTTATGCGAGAAGTCCACGAAAGGATCTGCGGGAATCACTCGGATGCAAATTCCTTAGTACTAAAATTAATAAGGGCAGGATATTATTGACCCCGGATGGAACAAGGTGGCAAGATTATGTTCAAAAATATGATAAATGTCAATGCTATGCACCGTTGGTACATCAACCGGCAAAGCTATGCACTCAGTTTTGTCACCATGCTGGTTCATGTAGTGGGAAATGGATATTATCTAACCACTACTAACGGCCCCTAGTAAGGTAAGATATCTTTGGATTTTAATTGACTATTTTTCTAAGTGTGTCGAAGCATGTCTGTATCAGAAGATCAATGAACGTGAAGCGGTAGATTTCTTATAGGATAACATAATTTATAGATTCAGAATACCAAAAGAGATAACATACAACAACGGGCCATAATTTATAGGTGCAAAGATCACAAAGTGATTATACAAAAGTTCTTGAAGACTTGATAATCAAAAGGATTACATCTTTGCCCTATCATCTGAGTGCAAATGATCAAGCAGAATCAAAGAACAAAGTGATTATACAAAACCTCGAAAAGAGATTGGAAGCAGCTAAAGGTAAATGGCCCGAAGAATAGCCAAGTGTATTATGGGTGTACCGAAATGTAATAACCCGATCGGTCATTTTGAGAATTAGAGTCCCGATCCTCTGTTAACTGCTTTCCCCATATATATCTCTGTTGTTATGACTTGCCGGTAGTTTTTGTTTTGGGTTTTGAAATGTTTTGGGGCACTTAGTCCCTAAATGGAGGCTTAAGTCTTAGAATTTGGACTATAGTCGGAATTGGGTGAAGATGACTCCGGAATGTAGTTTTGTCGATTCTGCGGTGTGGGCTCACAGAACCGAGTTCGCTGGGAAGAAAAGAGAGAGTTTCGAGGGTTTAAATTCATTGTTCATTTTTGGACTTGAGAGCTCGAAAATTGGTGATTCTTCGAGGGATTTTCAGAGAGAGCTTTCGGGTAACGATTCCTAACTCGTTTTTTGTTGTATTTCATTAATCCATAGTTGTTTTCTTCATTAAATTAAGAAATTTAGGAAAATGGGGAAAAGGTTCTTTAATCGTATTTTTGAGTTTTGATTGGGATTGGCATCGGATTCGGATAATTTGGGTACGGGTGAACTCGTGAGTGAATGAGTGTTCGTAATTTGCGAGTTTTACCTGATTCTGAGACGTGGGTTGGGGAGGCTTTTTGGGCGATTTTCCAATTTCTTATGTTAGCTTTGATTTCATTAGCTAGATTAGTTTTTTGTAGTTATATTTATGTTATGAAAATGATTTTGGCTAGATTTTGGCCACTCGGAGCCAGATATTCGTGGAAAGAGTATTGTGGCGGATTGATTTGAGCTTGGTTCGAGGTAAGTGGCTTGCCTAACCTTGTGTAGGGGAACTCCCCTTAGGATTTGATAATGTTTTGATATGTGATTTCCATGTTACGTACACGGGCTATTTGTTGTAATACTCCATTTTTCACTAAGTCATAACATGTTTCTCTTTATCTGAACTACACTAGCATATGTAACTATCCGGTTTAGTTTAGATTAGCATGGCTACATGTTTTAATTGCCTATCTGAACTCTGTGCAGCATGTTAAGTGAAATTTCCTGCTTTCCTTGACTTGAACTTAGTCTAAACTGTAGGTTTTCTTGTTGTAATGGCTATTTTTGTTAGTTGAGCTGTATATTTAATTTGGGACTACGGAACGATATTCCGAGAGATCCCCCTGTACTGCATATTTACTTTGGGACTACAGAATGGTATTCCAGGAGATCCTCTTGCACTGCATGTTTACTTTGGGACTACGGAATGGTATTTCGAGAGATCCCCCTGTACATTTACGTTTAGGACTACGAGACGGTATCTCGGGTGATGCCCTGTTGTTATATCTGTGTTCAGAGTTGTTGTCTTTCTATGATTCCATTCCTATTAGATTTTTGTATTTTTGTTTTACTGCGATATTTCATCTTGTCTTACATCATTATGTTTATACCACCAGGGCCTTGACCTGATCTCATCACTACTCGATCGAGGTTAGGCTTGGCACTAACTAGGTACCATTGTGGTATACTCATGCCTTCCCTGCACATGTTTTTTTATGTGCAGATCCAGGTACCGATTATCAGCCGCATTATTAGTGAGGTGAGGCAGCTGTAGAGACTTCAAGGTATATCTGCCGCATTCGCGGATCTCAGAGTCCATATCTACTCTTCCCCATGTCAAATACTTCTTGTATTTCTTTTTTATAGACTGTGGAGTACAAAAGCACTGTTTTCTTTCTGTAGCCTATCACTTATGATATTCCAGGTTTTGGGAGAGTTTATGTACACCTTGAGAGTGGTTATCGTAAATTCCGAGCGGCATCTTAGTTTCTTATTTAAATTTACCTATTCGTTCTTAGCTTTCATGATTTCGTTTTATTTTCCGCAAATATTAGGCTTACCTAGTAGTAGAGACAAGGTGTCACGACCCGGATTTCCCACTATCGAGAGTCGTGATGGCGCCTACTGTCGGAGCTAGGCAAGCCGAACATTTAGAAACACATCACCGATTTCGTTTAAACAATATAGTAATGGAAATATTAAAATAAAGCGGAAGACTTTAAAAATATTTAAATAACTGAAAACTGAAATACGAAACTCCAAATTTCACTTCTACCGAGTATCTGGTGTCACTACTCACAGACTACTATAGAATACTGAAACAAGGGTCTGAAAGAAATACATATAACCGTTTGTCTCGAACACATGGGACAACAGAAAAAAGTAAGGATAGAGAAGACGCCGGGCCTGCGGACCTGTACAGATATACGTGCAATAACAGGAAATACACGAATTTAAACAACTAAGAAGGAGGGGAACATGTTGTGGGGTACGACAGTTTAAATATAGAAATCATCGGTAAGAAATGAAACCGTACAATAACAACTGATAAGGAAAACACAGGAAAGCCCTACATACAAAAAAACAATATACTAGATCCATACTCCGTTGCGGCGCGCAACCCGATCCTCATTTCTCAACATATTACATGGTAGGCGTACTACTCGATCCCATTTCATAATATCACGTGGTAGGCGTACCACTCGCTCCCATTTCATAATATCACGCGGTAGGCGTACCACTCGATCCCATTTCATAATATCACGTGGTAGGCGTACCACTCGATCCCATTTCATAATATCACGTGGTAGGCGTACCACTCGATCCCATTTCATAATATCACGTGGTAGGGGCACCACTCGCTCCCATTTCATAATATCACGTGGTAGGCGTACCACTCGCTCCCATTTCATAATATCATGTGGTAGGCGTACCACTCGATCCCATTTCATAATATCACATGGTAGGAGTACCACTCGCTCCCATTTCATTCAACACAATACACAAAATAATTCGGGCAAGGGAACAAGATAATATAATAACTAATCCTGGCAAGGGAGATTCAGTTATAACCAAACTTAATCAATTTCTACTTAGCATATTTAAATCAATGCTCAGTCTCAATAATTACCAGCTCAGTGTTTAAAGATTTCCAACCAAGTCCTCATAAACAACAATTAAGAATTCGATAATTTAGCAATTCAGGACTCACGGTCATGCTCGACACCAGTGTATAGATACTCGTCACCATGCCTATACACCGTACTCCACATTTAGCAAGTAGCAATTAGTACCCTAATCCTAATCCCTCAAGCCAAAGTTAGAACAAACACTTACCTCGGTCCGAAAATAGCAATCAAGGCTTTAAAACCGCCTTTCCTTTAGAATCCAACTCTGAAACAATGATATATAGGCACAATTTAGTTCAATGGTATAAATAAGAGCTCAAAAACATAATCCCATAGCCTAGAAATGAAATTCCCATCATTCTTCCAAAATTACCAAAATCCGACACCGGGACCACATGGTCCAAACACAAGGCTCAGACCAAAACCCAATCACCCATAACCCCACGAGTTCAAATATGCAATTTGTTTCAAGATTCGACCCCAAATTAAGGTTGAATCACCCAAAATTCTCAAAACCCTAGTTCTACCCAAAACCCCCATTTTCTACCATGAATCCATGATTTTAGGCTTAGGAATTTACTAATTAATGAAGAAAAGTGAAGGAATTAGGTGGGGAATTACTTACCCAAAAAGTCTTGAAAGGGGGGAGCTTCAATGGGGTCCTAAAGCTTGATGGAGAAGAGGTCTCGTGAGAAGAAGTGATGAATTCCCGAAATGAAATGTTCTACCTTTAAAAAAAATCACTGGAGCAATTAACTCTATGCGTTCGCGACACATAGGTCGCGTTCGCGAAGAAGACTGGGCGGGTAGGCATCGCATTCGCGAAGGGACACTGCGAACGCGTATAAGGAAAAATCCAGGCCCAAGACATTTGGCCTATGAGTCCGCGTTTGGCCTCACGCGAACGCGAAGAGGAGCAGACCCAGAACTATGCGAACGGGTTGAGGGATGCGAACGCGCAAGGAGAAAAGACAGGTCTATGTGAACGCGAGCCAGGTGTCGCGTTCGCGAAGTGTAAAATCTGGTCTGCAACAAGCTGGAAAATCTGATGTATTTTCTAAGTGCAAAACCTCCCCGAACCACCTCCAAATCACTCCCGAGCCCTCGGGGCTCCCAACCAAACACACACACTAACTCAATAACATCCTACGAACTTACTCGAGCTATCAAATCGCTAAAATAATATAAAAATCACAGAATCAAACCTCAAAACCATCATTTTTCATTTCAAGTTCATAAACTTTCAACTTTAGATATTTAGGTCCGAAACACGTCAAACAATGTCCGATTTCGACCAAATTTCACAGAAGGAGCTTAACGCATATTTAAGACCTGTACCGGGCGTCGGAACCAAAATACGAGCCCGATACCAATATTTTCTAACTCATTTTCATTTCCATTTTTCCTTAACAATTTCAGAAAATAATTTAATAGAAAAATTCTTTTACTCGGGTTCTGGACCTCGGATTTCGACTCCGGGAATATGCCCGAGTCCCATATTTTTCTACGGACCCTCCAGGACCGTCAAATCATGGATCCGGGTCCGTTTACCCAAAATGTTGACCAAAGTCAACTATATCAATATTAATATCAAAATTCTTCAAATTTTTCACAAAATTCACATATTTTAACATAAAAATCTTCCGGATTCGTGCCCGAACTGTGCACGCAATTTGAGGCAACTAAAAGCAAGGTTTCCAAGGCCTCGAAAGTGCAGAAAAAGGGAGAAATACGATGATGACCCTTTGGGTCGTCACACCAGGTGTCGTCGCAATGGTTCACGGAGGAAGAACTTGGGTCGTGACAAGTTGGTATCAGAACTCTGGGTTCATAGGAGTAGTGAGTCATAAGCCGATTTATTAGAGTCTCGTGGATCGGTACGGAGACGTTTGTACTTATCTTTGGGAGGCTATAGAAGTGTTAGGAAAATTCCACTTCATTTGATTCCTTATCATGTGAGATTATTGACTTTGAAATTCTAAACTTTTGTCTTCTAGTCTCTCACAGCTGATGAGGACACACGTAGCCAACGATGAACAGGCACTTGCACCCCTACTAGAGTCGGCCGAGGCCGGGGCCGGGGTAGATGCCGAGGATGCTCACGTGGTGCAACCAGAGCACCTAAGCGAGCTGCTATAAAAGAGCACCAGCAGCTTCAGTCGGAGCGCAGACACCTAAGGTGCATACTATTACTACACCAGCTCTCCAGGAGACCCTTGCACAATTCTTGAGCATGTTTGGTACTCTAGCTCAGGCAGGGTTGATTCCCTTTGCTCCAACAACATCTCAGGCTGGGGGAGGAGCACAGACTCCCACCGCCCGCACCCTAGAGCAGCGGGTTCAAGTTGATTAGATTCCAGAGGTTATATTGGTACCACCTGTAGCCCCAGTTCAGCTCGAGGGTAGGGCAACAATTTTAGAGGAGGAGCAGCGTAGGATCAAGAGGTACAAGAAGTACGACCCTCCTACATTCAGTGGTTTAGCGTCAGAGGATGCTTAGGGATTTTTGGAGGAGTGCTCCAGTATCCTCCGCACTATGGGCATAGCAAAGTCGAGTGGGGTTTCCTTTACTACTTTTCAGCTTCGAGGAGCAGCCTATCAGTGGTGGCATACTTATGAGTTGGACAGTCCAGCTGAGGCAACTTCCTTTACATGGACTCAGTTCTCGGACATGTTTTTGAGAGAGTATGTACCTCAGAACCTCAGGAACATATAACGCACTGAGTTTGAGCAGTTGCGCCAGGGTACTATGACAGTTTTAGAGTATGCGGTCTGTTTTAGTGACTTGGCTAGACATACACCGGCCTTGGTTTCTATAGTTCGAGAGAGGGTCTGTCGGTTTATTGAGGGACTCATTGCCAGCATCAGGACTAACATAGCCTGGGAGTTAGAGATGGATATCTCGTATCAGTAGGTGGTAAGTATTTCTAGGAGAGTAGAGGTCATGTTTGCCCGAGATAGAGAGGAGGGAGAGTCCAATAGGTCTGGAGAGTCTGGCCATTATTCTCGTGCCCGTGCCCGTGCCCGTGCCCCAGCTGCAGTTTATCATGGTAGGTGCTATGTGAGTTGCCCCGTTCATTTAGCTCTTCCAGTACCAATGGTATTCCAACTCCTTATAGACCCTAGGAGTCTTATTATGGACTGCCAGTATCTAATGTGCCTCCTGCACTAGGTGTTTTTAGCAGTCAGTCTAGCGGACTTGGATAGCCACAACCACCATATCCTCCTAGAGCTTGTTTTCAGTGTGGCGCCACTCGCCATATAGTGAGGGATTGCCCCATACTTAGGAGAGGTGAACATCCTCAGACTTCCCAGCCACAGCGTGCTCCACAGGGTTCCCAAGATATGATTACGGCACCAGCTGCCACTCCACCTGCTCAGCTAGCCCGAAATGGAGGTCAGGGAGGTAGAGGTCGCCTTAGAGGGGGAGGCTAGGCCAGATACTATGCCTTTCCTACTCGTACAAAGGCCATTGATTCCGATTCTGTCATTACAGATATTGTTTCGGTCTGTCATCTTATTTTGCCCCGCATTTGGGTGTATCTCGAGATTTTTTGAGTTCTTTTGTTTATGTGTCTACTCCTATGGGAGATCCTCTTATTGTGGACCGCATATATCGGTCGTGCTTGATTATTATTAGTGGTTTTGAGATCAGAGTCGATTTATTATTGCTCAACATGGTTGATTTTGATGTTATCTTGGGCATGGGTTGGTTGTCTCCCCCATTATGCTATTCTTGATTATCATGCCAAGATAGTGACGCTGGCTATGCTTGGTTTACCGCAATTAGAGTGGAGGGGTACATTAGATTACCTTGGGGTGCTTCTATCTTGTTTGTGAAGAAAAAAGATGGTTCTATGCGTATAAGCATTGATTATTGCCAGTTGAACAAGGTCACAGTGAAGAATATGTATCATTTGCCTCATATTTGATCAGTTACAGGGTGCTCGAGTATTTTCCAGGATTGACTTGCATTGGGGTTATCATTAGTTGAAGATTCAGGAGATAGATATCCTGAAGACTGCTTTTAGGACCCGGTATGGTCATTACGAGTTCCTGATGTCATTTGGGTTGACCAACGCCCCAACAGCATTTATGTATTTGATGCACAATGTATTTCGGCCTTATCTTGACTCATTTGTCATTGTCTTTGTTGATGACATTCTGGTGTACTCTAGAGTCAGGAAGATCATGAGCAGCACCTGAGGGTCATGCAGTATTGAGTGCGGGGATCAAGGTGAATCCGAAGAAAGTGAAAGTGGTGTAGAGTTGGCCCAGACCATCCTCGACTATAGAGATCCAGAGTTTCTTCGTTTGGTTGGGTATTACAATCAATTTATTGAGGGATTGTCATCTATAACAGCACCTATGACCGGGCTGACCCAGAAGGGTGCTCCGTTCGGGTGGACAGAAGAGTGTGAAGAGAGCTTCCAAAAGCTCAAGACAGCTTTGAATACAGCCTAGTATTGGTATTGCCTTCAGGTTTGGGGTCTTATATAGTTTATTGTGATGTGTCGCGAATTGTCCTCGGTGCGATGTTGATATAAGACATTAGAGTGATTGCCTATGCGTCCAGATAGCTGAAGGTGAATTAAAAGAACTATCATGTCTACGACCTTGAGTTAGCAGCTATTGTTCATGCCTTGAAGATTTGGAGGCACTATTTTTATGGTGTTCCTTGTGAGATCTACACCGATCACTAGAGTTAGCAGCATATGTTCAAGTAGAAGGATCTTAATTTGCGTTAGAGGAGGTGGTTAGAGCTGCTTAAAGATTATGATATCACCATTTTGTACCACACTAGGAAGGCCAATATGGTGGCCGATGCTTTGACTCGCCGGGTAGAAAGTTTGGGGAGTTTAGCATATTTACCAACAACAGAGAGGCCCATGGCGTTGGATGTTCAAGCCTTATCCAGTCAGTTTGTGAGATTGGATATTTCTGTGACGAGTCAAGTATTAGCTTGTGCGATCTCCCAATTTTGTCTTTATGATTGTATCAGGGAGCGTCAGTATGATGACCCCCATCTGCTTGTCCTTAGGGACATGGTCCAGCACGATGTTGTTAAGGAGGTCACTCTTAGGGGTGATAGTGCATTGAGGATGTAGGGTAGGCTATGTGTGCCTAATATAGATGGTCTGCGTGAGTTGATTCTTCAAGAGGCTCACAGCTCGTGGTACTCTATTCATCGGGGTGCCACGAAGATGTATCAGGACTTGAGGCAGCATTATTGGTGGTATCGAATGAAGAAGGACATAGTGAAATATGTGGCCCGATGTCTAAATTCCCAGTAGGTGAAGTATGTGCATCAGCGCCCTGGTGGGTTATTTTAGAAGATAGAGATTTCGAAGTGGAAATGAGAGCTGATCATTATGGACTTCGTTGTTGGACTTCCATGGACTCGGTGGAAGTTTGATGCAGTTTGGGTGATTGTGAATAGGCAGACCAAGTCAGCTAACTTCCTTCATATGATGACTACTTATTCTTTTGATCAGCTGGATCGAGTTTATATCCGCGAGATTATCAGACTTCATGGCATCCCAGTATCTATTATCTCTGACCGGGATACGCAGTTTACATCACGGTTCTGGAGAGTCGTACAGCAGGAATTGGGTACTCAGGTAGAGTTGAGCACAACATTTCACCCTCAGATGGACGGACATTCCGAGCGTATTATTTAGATTCTAGAGGATATGCTTCGTGCATGTGTGATGGAATTTGAAGGTTCTTGGGATCAGTTATTACCACTTGCTGAGTTTTCCTACAACAACAGTTATTAGTCCAGCATTCAGATGGCACCGTATGAGGCTCTGTATGGTAGGCGGTGTAGGTCCCCAGTAGGTTGGTTCAAGCCGGGCGAGGCTAGATTATTGTGTACGGACTTGATTCGGGATGCCTTGGAGAAGATTAAGGTGATTCAGGATAGACTTCGCACAGCCCAGTCCAGACATAAGAGTTATGCGGACCGGAGGGTTCGCGATGTTGTATTCATGGTTGGGGAGCAGGTCTTACTTCGGGTTTTGCCTATGAAAGGCATTATAAGGTTCGTAAAAAGGGGCAAGCTGAGCCCAAGATTTATTGGTCATTTGGAGGTGTTGCGACGAGTTGGGGAGGCAGCTTATGAGCTTGGCTTACCTCCCAGCTTAGCAGGAGTTCATCCGGTATGTCATATTTCGATGCTCCGGAGGTATCACAGCAATCCATCTCACATATTGGATTTCAGCTCAGTCCAGTTGGACAAGGTTCTATCTTATGTTGAGGAGCCAGTGACTATTTTGGACAGGCAGGTTCGAAAGCTGAGGCCAAAGAACATTGCATCAGTAAAGGTTCAGTGGCATGGTCAGCCGATCGAGGAGGCGACTTGGGAGACCGAGCAGGATATGCGTAGTCGTTATCCTCATCTTTTCACCACATTAGGTATGTCTCTATGCTCATTCGAGGATGAACGATTGTCTTAATAGGGGGAGGATGTAACGATCCGGCCGGTCGTTTTGAGCGTTAGAGCCTCGATTTCTGTTAACTGCTTCCCCTATATCTATTTCTGTTGTTGTGACTTACCGGGAGGTTTTGTTTTAGGTTTTGAAGTGTGTTGGGACATAGTCCCTAAATTGAGGCTTAAGTCTTATAATTTGGATTGTAGTTGAAATTGTGTGAAGACGACTCTAGAACAAAATTTCATCGATTCCGTTAGCTCTGATAGGTGATTTTGGGCTTAGGGGCGTGTCCAGATTGTGTTTTAGAGGTCCTAGCTCATTTAAGCTTGAAATGGCAAAAATCGATTTTTTGGAGATTTGGACCGGTAGTGAAATTATTGATATCGGGGACCGAATCTGATTTTGGAAATTGGGGTAGGTCTGTATTATTGAATATGACTTGTGTGCAAAATTTGAGTTCATTTGAACGTGGTTGATAGGTGTCGGTCTTGGTTGTAGAATTTTGAAGTTTCAAGTTCTTTAAGTTTGATTTGGAGGGAGATTCATGATTTTAGCATTGTTTGACGTGATTTGAAGGCTCGACTAAGTTCTTATGGTGTTTTAGGATTGGTTGGTATGTTTGGTTGAGGTCCGGGGGGCCTCGAGTGAGTTGCGGGTGCTTAACGAATCAAAGATTGAAGTTGTGTTGTTGTTGAAGTGATCAGGCTTCTGGTGTTTTTGCACCTGCGGTAGGGAGACCGCAGGTGTAGAATCGTACATGCGGAGTGAAGGGCGCAGATGCGAAATTTGGAGACTTGGCCAGGGATCACATGTGCGAGGGTAGTACCGCATTTGTGATGCCCGCAGATACGCCTAAGGAAGCGCAGATGCAGCGTAGGTCTACAGAAGCGTACAGTTTCAACAGGAGCGCGTACGCAGGTACAACCCCATTTTCTGTAGATGCGGACCCAGTCTTCATAAGTGACTTTTGCACCTGCGACGGATTTTTCGCACGTGCGGTATGACAGGTGCGGTTGTGGGCTCGCATAAGCAAGTTTGCTAGGTAGAAAAGAGAGAGTTTCGAGGGTTTGAATTCATTCTTCATTTTTGGACTTGAGAGATCGAAAATTGGCGATTCTTCGAGGTATTTCAGAGAAAGCTTTGGGGTAACGATTCATAACTCGTTTTTGGTTGCTATTTCATTAATCCATAGTTATTTTCTTCATTAAATTAAGGAATTTAGGTGAGAAGTTGGGAAAATGAGGAAAAAGTTCTTCAACCAAATTTTTGAGTTTTGATTAGGATTTAGGCATTGGATTTGGATAATTTGGGTACGGGTGAACTCGTGAGTGAATGGGTGTTCATAATTTGCGACTTTTACCCGATTCTGAGATGTGGGCCGGGGAGGCTTTTTGGGCGATTTTCCAATTTCTTGCGTTAGCTTTGATTTCATTAGCTAGATTAGTTTCTAGTAGTTACATTTATGTTATGTAAATGATTTTGGCTAGATTTGGGCCACTCAGAGTCAGATATTCATGGAAAGAGCATTGTGACATATTGATTTGAGCTTGGTTCGAGGTAAGTGGCTTGCCTAACCTTGTGCAGAGGAACTCCCCTTAGGATTTGGTACTCTTTTGATATGTGAGCATCCTGTACGTAAGGTGACGAGTAACACGGGCTATTTGTTGTAGAACTCCATTTTCACTAAGTCATAACCTGTTTCTTCTTATCTGATATATACTAGCATATGTAACTATCCTGTTTAGTTTAGATTAGCATGCCTAAGTGTTTTAACTGCCTATCTGAACTTTGTGCAACATGTTAAGTGAAATTTCTTGCTATCCTTGACTTGAACTTAGTCTAAACTGTAGGTTTTCTTGCTGTAATTGTTATTTCTGTTAGTTGAGTTGCATATTTACTTTGGGACTACGAAATGGTATTTTAGGAGATTACCCTATATTGCATATTTACATTGGGACTACAAAACGGTATTCCGGAAGATCCCTTGTAGTGCATATTTACTTTGGAACTATGGAACGATATTTCGGGAGATCCCCCTGCACATTTACATTTGGGACTATGACACGGTATCTCGGGAGATCCCCTGTCGTTATTTTTGTGTTCTGAGTTGTTGACTTTCTATGATTCCACTCCTGTTAGATTTTCGTATATGTTTTATTAGGATATTTCATCCTGTCTTATTTCATTATGTTTATACAAGTAGGGCCCTAACCTGATTTCGTCAGTACTCGATCGAGGTTAGGCTTGGCACTTACTGGATACCATTGTGGTGTACTCATGCCCTTCCCTGCACATGTTTTTTCGTGTGCAGATCCAGGTACCGCTTATCAGCCGCATTATCAGTGAGGTGAGGCAGTTGTAGAGACTTCAAGGTATATCTGGCGTGTTCGCAGATCTTGGAGTCCCTGTCTACTCTTCCCCATGTCAAACACTTCTTGTATTTCTTTTTTATTAGATTTTGGAGTACAAAAGCACTGTTTTCTTCTGTAGTTTGTGACTTATGATATTCCAGGTTTTGGAAGAGTTTATGTACACCTCGAGAGTGGTTATTGTAAATGTCGAACGACATCTTAGTTTCTTATTTAAATTTACCTGCTGGTTGTTAACTTTCATGATTTTGTTTCATTATTCGCAAATATTAGGCTTACCTAGTCGTAGAGACTAGGTGCCGTCACGACGATTCATAGTGGGAGAACTTGGGTTGTGACACGAACAACGGCCAACTCGAGCATGGGAGAGACTCTTTTCTCCCTCGTGTACGGAACAGAAGACCTGATCCTGGTAGAAGTAGGGGAGCCTACCTTGAGATATTTCCAGGCGGATGAAGAAACAGACAATGAAGCAATGTTGGTCAATTTGGAGCTTCTCGATGAACGCAGGGACTTGACGCATATAAGGATGGCAGCCCAAAAGCAGAGAATAAAAAGATATTACAATTGAAGAGACAACCTCCATTATTTCAAAGTGGGATATTTAGTTTTAAGGAAAGTGACTCAGAACACCCAGGAGCTCAATGGAGAAATCAAGATCCAATATGGGAAGGCCCCAACCAGGTTTCAGCTGTCACCGAAAAGGATCATACGAGTTAGAGACTCAAGAAGGAGAAAAGTTGAAAAGCAATTGGAATGTGGCACACCTCAAGAGATATTGTTGCTGATGAACATCACCTGTACTGAAAGTATGTACTACACTCTTTTTTCCCTCGTCCAGTTTTTGTCCCAATTGGATTTTTCTGGCAAAGTTTTTAACGAGGCAGCAATAGAAAACATACTACGAAGGAAGATTCACAACAACTATAAGACCTTTTAATGACAAGGCACGTAAGCGATGAGCCATTACGGAGCGATTAGATAGTCTTTTGCTCAATAGTAAAGCTCCTAGTGGGAAGTTAAGTTTGCTATCGAGTAGAGAATACCTGACCGTTCATAAGTGCAAGCCACTAGGAGATTGATAGATAATCTTTGGCACAATAGCACAAATTCCTAAGGGAAGTGAAATTTGTTACCGCACTGAAGATTATTTAGCAATTCACTAGTGGCATCCTCGAAGGTGTAAAACTTCCTGTGTTCAAATTTGCATTCTTTGCATTCGAACACTAAGGGGTAATGATATGAGGATATTGCGGCAACAACGACTGCTATTTCGACCTGAATACGAAACCTGTAAGCATAGTTCTATCATCGGGACCGGGGACTACATGTCCAGCCCCATAGAAACAAGTTAGCAACAAGAAATGGCAATTTCTTTCTAGCACAACGAATGCTTATGTGCTTTTGAAAATGGAAGGAATACAGTAAATTCCTTTTATTTCTATCTTGGTTCTTGTTTGAACGATCAATTGATTTTATCATCTGAAAGTTAAACAAGTACTTCAAATGCTAGTGCCCTAATGAACAGGAAACGCCCTCTTCAAGAGCACTGTAAACGTAAGAGGGCCTTCTCTTATGAAAACCCTCATGTTAAAGGGTTGATTCCAGATGAACTTATTCCCGGAATCCAAATGTCTTTAGGGAAAAATACACCTGAAGCCTTGCATGATCAAACATAAAGAGTAAAACTTACACAAACACTTAGACAAAAAAAGACGCAAAGAGCAAACTTGTGCAAATGTTTAAACGAAAATACAAAAAAAGGGAAACTTATATGATACTTGAATGAAAAAGTATTTTTATTTACAAGAAATGTGCCAAACGGCACAAGTACAAAATTTTGAAAAATCAAAAAGTGAGTTGCTGCATCTCTGGAACCCAGAGGAAGAGAAGCATCCACCCCCCAAGAGAAATGGGTAGATCTGGCGCCGATTCGATATCTTGGCCTTCGTCATTTTATCCTTCGGCATCATTGTCTTCTAGTTCCTCTTCAGCAACCGAAAACTCAGAACTGGAACTAGAAGAATCGGTAGCATCAGGCCTGGCCGGAAGATCCCTTTTAGAAGCTGACTCCAGCTCACAGGCTTTAGCGATTTCGGCATCAAAGTCAATGACACCCGTTTTAGCCTCTTCCAAGGTTTTTCTCCTCATGCTATACATAGCACATATTTTTTCAACAACGATGGAAGCCGCTTGGTGTATGAGTTCTTCTTTAAGTTGGTCAACCTCGGCATAAAGATTTTCCCCCGCGGATCTAATAGACCAGAAGCTGATATCGAGATTACGGACAATAGAGCTGAAAAGTCTATTATGCTCAATGGTCTTCTTATGTTTCTCCTCCAATTAGGCATACTTCAGCCCAGTGGAAAAAACTCTTTAGTTTTGGAGTACAAGGCCGCCACCAGGTGATTCAATCTTTCAGCGGAGGCAGCCTCGCGACCAGATGCATCACGAATGACATTATAGACTTCAACCCATTTAGCCCTAGCTTCTTTAAGTTGAGCCTTCAGCAGGGCGACCTCTTAGCTAAGGGTCTCTACTTTTTACCCGTTTTGCTGCAATCGAGCCTCCAATTCAACAGCTTCAGCAGCTTTAGTTTCCAGTTCTGAGAGGCGAGCAACGATTTGGTCCCTCTCGGCGCAAAGTTGATCCCGCTTGGAGGTAAATTCCTCCTTATCTTGAATCAATCTTCAAAACAAAAAGTGCAAACTCAAAATCCTACTATATCAAAGATAGAAGAGATAACGAAAGAAACAAAGAATATACCGCTGCTACGTTGTACATGACATTGTTCAACAAACACTCCCGAGAGAGCTTGTATTTTTTCCCTATCTTTTTCTGAAGCCAAAGGCTTTAGATAGTTTGCAAGTTCCACTGGCCGAGACAGTAGGTGGCATCTAGTAGAGACTGAGAGAGTAACATTCCTCCTTTTTTGTGTATCTTTTGAGAGGACAACATAATTTTACCCCGAGTTCCCATGAACGAGGGACGGGGGAGAGGGGCATCCTCTTCTCGGGCAGTTGCGGCATGTGGAGATGATGTAGCCATTGCTGGTGACAAAGGAAGAGTCGGTAAAGAAGGAGGTGAAGCTGATGGCATTGAAGGATGAGAAGTAGATACGGCAAGTGCGGTGCAGGTTGCTCATCAACCAAAGATTGTAGGGACTCGATACTCGGTCTCATGGTACCGAGCACGGTGATTTGCCTCCAAAAGCGGGAGTTGGCATTTTCCACCATCTCATACTCCCTAGAGTGTCGAGGCATTATCCTCGGCTGGTGTAACTAACTCAACAGATTGAGCAGTCTATTGAGCTGCGGAAACTCGTCATCTTCTATGTAGAGAAGCCCCTTCCTCGCTGGCTTCCCCATCATCGCCAATCATCACGGTGTCTATGGAAAACCCATGTAGGGGACTCATCACCACAACTTTAGAGACGACTTGGGAGTGACACTCTTCGTCTTTTTATTTTTTTTCCCCAGCTGCGGAGGAACGTCTTCTTTTTAGTTGCTTGTTCTCCGGCTAGAGACTCCGAGAGGAAGCACTAGCACCAGAAGCAGGCTGTGTGACACCTCTCTATATGAAAGCCTCTTGTAGCAGCCTCACTACATCAGTAGGATTAGCCAAAATGTCCTTTTGGGGATGACAACTGAGCCCCGGGGTAGACCTGAATTCAATAGGAGAGGAAGGTTAAACAACTTCCTTATACGAAAAGGTAAAAACAAGATGAGTTATACTTACCATGTTTTTTGCCTTCCGCTCATATTTAAGGGCTAGTTCTTTCCACGTGCGAGTCTTGAGCATGGTAATGTCCAAAATTTTCTGGACCCACTGGTCTAAGCCTTCATCCCTAGGTGGTACCTACCGAGTCGCTTAAATAGGCAAAAGAAGAGGGTCAATAACGATATGGGATAATCTTCAA
Source organism: Nicotiana glauca (assembly GCA_026770625.1). Lineage (NCBI taxonomy): Eukaryota > Viridiplantae > Streptophyta > Magnoliopsida > Solanales > Solanaceae > Nicotiana > Nicotiana glauca. Next base: position 400,671 of record MU675606.1, read on the forward strand.
CGGAAGACAAGATAAATAGTAAACTTACAAGTGCGGTTCCAGTCCAAAAAGAATGAAGCCATGGCCAGAATGATGTCATTGGTGGAAACTAAAATGAACCATTCCATCCACCCATGGTCATGAGGTTCATCAATCGAGATAGGGTTAGCTCTTCTCTCGTTTCCTGGCATAAACGTCGAAGACAAGCGACTATCCACTACACAAAAGGACTTACCTGTGCCAAGCACACCTGGTAGCAGATGTAGAACTCCACGATGATGGAGTCAAGCTCTCCACTCAAAAATAATGGTCCCAAGATGAAGGGATACGTGTAAAAATACGTAAAACCCTTCTTGGGCAAGGTTATCTTCTCCGCTAGGTCAGGAGTGATAATATCTAAATCTTGACAATGAAAATCTTTCTTCATAATAAGAATACTGGAAGGACGGATGGAAGAAGGGTATATGCTAACGTCCCACGTACGAGGGTGAGCGGAAGGATACTTTTTTTCAAAGTCTTTGGTAGTGACAATGCTCTTTGGGATGATGGAGCTCGCCGTAGGGGAGCAGCATTATCAGCCTTACCTTTGTTCTTTGAAGAACTAAGGTTTTTGGAAGAAGAGGCCATTTTTATCAGAAAAGAGGGAAGGTTTTCTCTCAAGTATAAGGTTAAATAAAGGTTGAAGACGAAATACGAGTTGAGTAAAGGGAGTTTGAGAAAGTGTAGAGAATTATGAAGTGTAAATGAAGAAGTTTGATGTGTATAAGTAAAGGTATAGGCGGCTAAATTCATGGCCATAATTACCTCGATTACTGTCAAAAATGATGCTAAATCGTGGGATGACGCGTGTTTCGGGCATTAAATGCGGAGAGACGTGCGTCTAATCAACCCTCATAAACTTTTCAGAAGGGGTCAGAGAATTCTCCTCCAAAAATGTATTTCTACCAAATTTCTGGTGACACAAAGTTATGCCACCGGAAAGTAGGGGGACTATATGTATAGGATAAAATATGTTTATATTAAATAATCGCATGAAAAAGTACACATGGAGCCAAAGATAGAAGGTAGCTGGATCCAGAGGCAACGATCCGTCTATTATCGGAGAGAATGATACTCAAAAAGATGAAATAAATCCATGCCACACATTTAATTAGGAATATTTTACAGCCACTACTACAAAAAAGACCTTTAGCGGTAATTATTTAGCGTCAATAAGGCAATTATTGCTAATAAATTCGTTAAGCTGAAAATTTAGCGGCACATGACCACTAGCCAGTAAAAGATATCTTTTTACCGGCAATAAAAATAAAATTTCCACTAAAATTTACTAAGTAAATTAATTTTTTATTGCTTTAATATATTCCCTCCGCACAAAAAGAGAAAATATTTCCCTCCAAAATTTTTGGACGAGAATCATCGTTCCCTCCAATTAGAAAAGGTTTAGGAAAACATATTTCCCTAAATCGAAAGATTCCGTCGAACTTTTGCCGTAGAAAATCCCTAAACACTACTGCGTCAAACTTCTTCCTAGTCCCCATCGATTCTTTTCCAGGTAAGTTCTCTCGTCCCTGTTAACTTCTCTTCTTCCCCTGTTAAATATGTTGCTTGCAATCATTTTGCAATAGATTTTGAATCGTTTTGCAATGGATTGATTTACAGTGGATTGAAGCGATGCTGCTCGATTAATTATATACATTATTTTACAGTGAATTGATGCTGCTCAAGTCTGATAATTGGCTGGTTGCTTATCAGGTCTCAGGGAGAACACATGCGAGATTTTTAGTTGCACGGGTAGGCGGGATGAGTTTTGTTTTCTATCAAGTTACACTTATTGAACTTTAATCTTGTACAAATGTTGATATTTTAGGTCGATATATGAAAAGTCACATGTTATTTCTGATCCTAATTTTAGTTATAAGCATGAGCTTAGAGAGGTATAAATTGTCGTGGATGAATAAAACTTTATGTCATCTATGGTAGTTTTTTGATATGTTGCATGTCTTAGGTGATTATTAGTAGCTCTTGGATGCATTTTAAGCTGGTTATTTTAGTTTGTGTGTAGTTTGGAAACAATATTCTCATGAATTATGTGCTTTATCTTCTTTTTCTATCTTTTCTTTTGAGAGGAGGCATAGAAGGGGTGGGGAGGAATGACTGTTTGTCAATGCAGGCCAGTTAACACATTAAAATATTTGGACTTCTTTTATTCTAAATGCTTACATCTATAAGAGCTGCTCTTTGCACCAGCTTATATAAAATACTACAGAGTTTCCATATAAGAACTATCTCTGTTTGATCTAACAGAGTGCACTTAGTTCAAGTGTGTTCCTCAATGATTCTTGTCTCCCCTTCACTTGTGCATGTACTATTGTTGCTTTATTTTAAACACAAAGTTTCACTCGATAACTAAGCTTAAATAGAATTAGCATACATCTAAGAAACGATTTCTTGAATGTCAAATATACTGTTAATCAGCATACCTTTGGTGTAGGTTGTGCTCTTGGTGGCTAATTAGCGGGTGATAAGGCAGGACATGACATACAAACCTACCGATGTGATGACTTGACCCGTCGTCTCATGTGTTACTGACCCGTTTTTTCCGTTTATTGCTTCTTGATATTTCATTATCGATATGTGGTGTGTGAGAGTTGATTGGGATTGGTTTTTGATAAGAAATGAGGCACTTAGTCTCCTTAAAGAAAGCTTAAGTTGGAAAAGTCAACCGGATGTTGACTATTGAGTTAGAGGGCTCAGATGTGATTTCCAGTGATTCGTTAGCTTTGGGGGATGATTTGTGACTTAGGAGCGTGATCGGAAGTGATTTTGGAGACCCGGTGTAGAATTAGGCTTGAATTGACGAAATTAGTATTTTGGCGATATCCGGTTGATAGGTGAGATTTTGATCCGAGGGTCAGAATGGAATTCCAAGAGTTGCAGTAGCTCCGTTAGGTGATTTTGGATATGTGTGCAAAGTTTCAGGCCATTCAGAGGTGGTTAGGTCGGGTTTTTGATCGAATGTGCAATTCGGAAGTTTGTAAGAAACTTAGGCTTTGATTTGAGGATAATTGAGGATTTTGATGTTAATGATATTGTTTTGATGGTTCGAGCAAGTTTGAATAAGGTAATAGATCATGCCTGTGCTTTTGGTTGAGGTCCCGGGGGCCTCGGGGTGAGATCGGGTGTTAAAAATGAGAAGTTTTGAGTTTGGCTTCAGGTTTGTATTGCCGGTTCTGTTGTTTCCGCATCTGCGGAAAAGGGACCGCATAAGCGGTTCCGCAGATGCGGCTAAGGGGTCGCAAAAGCGGTTCTGGGAGGCTTGGAACTCTTCCGCAAAAGTGGACAAAGGTCCGCACAAGCGGCAACCGCAGGTGCGATTTAAGACCGCAGAAGCAGTCCATGGGGATTTAAGTGAGATCGCAGAAGCGATCATTTGGTCGCAGATGCGGTGACCGCAGGTGCGGTAATTTAACCACAAAAGCGAAAATCGACTTGGGTTTAAGTGAACAGTGTTTCACGATTTTGAAAGAGAAGAAAACATTTGGGACTTCGGACTAAGGAAATTTTGGGCGATTTTTTAAGAGGGTTTTGAGGGCTATCATCAGGTAAGGCTTCTTGGACCTAGATTATGTTATTATTGTGCATAAACATGGATTAATATTGAAAACCCAAAGAATTAAAGGTTAAAAATGGATGTTAGGGCTTGAGGTTTTTAAATGAGAATTTGGGATTTGAGGGAGCATTTGGACTCCGATTTTGATGAATTTTATATGTACGGACTCATAGAGAGACGAGGAATCCGGTGATGTAAATTTTGTAATATTTTAAGAAGTGGGCCCAGGGCTCGAGTTTTTCCAACTTCGTGATTTTTGGTGTTTTTCGAGTCTTTTCAATTGGGTTGCGTTCTATTAGCTATTGTAACATATTCATTGTGGTTTTCGCCAGATTCGACACGTGAGGAGGTCGATTCGAGAGGAAAGGGTATTGTGGGCTAGTCTTCGGCCGGCTTGAGGTGAGTAATAGATGTAGATGATGACCTGAGGGTTTGAAACCCCGGTATATCACAATATGACGCTATATTGAGGCGAGACACGTACTCTACGATGAGTGCGGGGTCATTTGTGGTCGGGGACTATGGCTTAGTCCGTCCGAGTGATGTTCATACTGTGTTATTGACTAGAAATTGATTGGTAAACATCCTACTTGGATTGTTATGAGTATATTTGGGTTGCGTGCCAATTATTTGGATCACTTAGGGATTATTATCATTGTTTCCATAATACTTGGCATGTTTTCATGATATCAGTCCTGAGTTAAGCACTGTCTCGAAATGATTAGTAAATTTCTAAAGTTTTAAACACTTAAGTTATAATTCCTGATAATTGGAACTGAAAATGATAAATTTGACTGTGCCCGTGTGGCTTGCATGCATATAACTGGACTGATTGTGGATCGGGCTGCACGCCGCAGCGAATGCTACGATGATATTGCGCTTGGGCTGTAGGAGCCCCTCCGGAGTCTGAACCCCCATAGTGAGCGCGGGTACCTAAATGGATCGGGCTATACGCCGCAGCGGTCATGTGCATTGCATTGCATTCATGCTTTGATGTTTATTTGATCTAGCTATTTCTATTTTGTTGCCATTTCACCGTTAACTATGCTAAATTGTTAGTGCTAGCTTTACATTGTTGTATTTTCGGGATTTCTTACTTTCAGTTATTATATATGTCTATTACCATTGAGTTGGAAGTACTTACTTTACTCCCTGCACCATGTGTGCAGATTCAGGTGTCTCGGGAGAGCTATTTACTGCTTTCAGAGTTTTTCAGGAGTTGTCGAGGTAGCTGCCTGACGTCCGCAGGACCCAACTCCTCCCCTATCCCCTTTATCTTTCCGCATTTTAGAACATCAGTATTACTGAGGAATTATTACTCTGTGTTATTAGAGACTCTAGACTCATGACCCCAGGTCTTTGGGAGATGTTGGTTATGTCAGTGTCTCATATGTCTCGATCTAAATTATTGGTTAATAGACTTGTTAAACTGTTACTTTAATGCTATACATTGGTAATGGGATGTGTGATTGGGTTGTGAGTGTCATATGGTCGGGCTTGCCTAGCAATTGTGTTGGGCGCCATCACGACCGGGATTGGGATCGTGACAACCAATGACATGACCCTTGATAGGAGGATGTGAAAAGGCAGGACATGACATACCGACAACTTACCAATGACATGACCCTTGATAGGAGGGTGTGACGATCGAGAATTAGGGTAGAGAGTTAGCAGGTAGTCGAGCGTATCTTTTTGCCATACCAATAGTTTTAGTGTTATTCCAGTATTTTTCTTATCCTAGACTTCTATTACTGCATGTTGTTTCTTTTGCTTCGGTTATCCTTCTTTATGGATTTTTCGCTATTGCACTTCTTTTAAACACTGCTATGACTGTACCTTGCTTGAGTCGAGGGTATACCGAAAATAGCCTCTCTGCCTTCGCAAGGTAGGGAGAACGCTTCGTACACACTACCATCCCAGACCCCACTAGTGGGGTTATACTGGTCTATTGTTGTATTTTGATGTTCAGGGAAGTTCCTTCTTTATAGATGCAATATAACTGTAGTTCTATTTTCTTGTTTGAGGTTCTGATGGAGTCTATTCCGTAAGCAGCTTTTAGTATCATTCTTGATGACTGCTTCAACATATGCCCATGTGTTTACCTGCATAAAAGGAGAACTTGTGTCTCTATGGGCTCCCTAATGAAACATGGGAAGTAAACCTCCCAGTTGAGGAGGTGCCTCCTGAACTACCCGAACCAGCACCAGGCATAAACTTTGCTCGTGATGGGATGCAAGAGAAGGACTGGTTATCACTTGTTGCAGTTCACAGTGATTCATGTTTGCTTTCTGTTGCATTCTACTTTAGCACACGGTTTGGTTTTGGTAAGAGAGAAAGGTAATATCATTTCGTTATTTCTACCTTTTAATTTCATTTTTTCTTTGATTTCATGTCCTTATACTATGTAAATTGTCCATGTGGGAATATATGGGTATGTAAGTTGTTGTTTATTATGTAGATTGTACATTATTTGGATGTGTAATTTTCATTTTTCTAATGGGAGATATGTCTACCTTCTACTGGTCCTTAAAAAATAGTTTTGTCTACCTTCTACAAAAACAACCAATGGTGTGCCTGTTGTATGTGCCATGCTCCGTCCCTGTCTATAATCTCTTCTTTTTCGTGCCTATTTTTGTGTTGCCCTTTTACCTTTATTTCTCTTATGCATGGATATGTTAGTAATTTCTTCTAACATCTTCCTTTTCAAGAAAAATGTTCTAACTTTTCTTTTTTGTTATAAGGGAGCAGTTTATATAAACAAAAAAGCACAAAGATTTATGTAATGTGTTACATCAAGTTCTAACAAGTGTATCAGTATCCATATCCAAGAATCTTACAAAAACTCAGTTTCCACCTAGTATAATTCGACATATAGCTGAGGAAATTTAAAAATCTTTCTACATCATATACATTTTGCATGTTACACAAACATCCTAAAGATAAGACATTGAACTTCAGTTGGTGAACGTTCTCTCTTTTGCCTTTAGAATGTGTGAGATATCTTTCTTTCCATATGACCCACCAAATGCTAGCTGGTTTAATTTCCCAGATTTTCTTCCTGCCTTCCCCATTCTTTTCCTTGTCCAGCTAAAAAGAAGCTCTTTGGTAGATACTGGCATTGCCTATTTGTATCCAAAAGTACGAGAGGCTATTGGCAGTGAATGAAAAGTGTATTTGCATCTTCTTCTGCCTTCTCACACATGTAACACTTGTTACAAGGGTTCATGCTTCTTTGTTAAAGGTTATATTGGGTCAGTATTGCCTCATAATTAACTGTCCAGCAGAAAGAAGCCACTTTGGGTGGTGCTTTCAAATTCCGAAGTTGTTTCCAAGTCCAATCTTATCCTATATTGCCGCTGGGGGATGCTTCAGCCATTTGTAACTAGAAATTATAGTGAAAAGTCTGTCATTCTTGTATAGCCATGCATGGTGTGGTGTCTCATGCTCATAAGATAAACAGTGACGCAATACTGCGGTCAAAGCTTCTAGAGTTCAGTTCCATGACCCAAATGCAGGACCCTCCATTATTACGGCTTAAGAATGATGCATATCAAATTTGCCTCTCATTTTTACAAAATCTTATGCAAGATAAACCTACTAGTTTTGAAGATTCTGAAGTGAAAAATTACCTCGTCAACCTTTGCAGCGAGGTCTTACACTTCTATATTGAAATTACACGTTCAAGACAAATGTATGAGTCATCTCTTGGTGCACAACTTCGTTGGTTAATCCCCCTTGGCTCTGGTAGAAGGAGAGAGTTCGCTGCATATGCACATCTTATCATTGCAACTCTCCAGGCAATCTGTAGTTTAGGAGATGCATCATTTGAGAAAAACTTGTCTTGCTTCTTTCCATTACTTTCAAGCTTGATAAGTTGTGAGCATGGTTCAAATGAGATTCAGTTAACCTTGAGTGATATGCTCAGCTCATCCGTGGGTCATGTTTTGCTTCGATCATGTTGAGCTTAGGGTACTCATATGTTTTTTCTTCTTCGATATATGTAATATTTCTTGTATTTTTGCAATTTTTGTTATGGTCTAATATTGCAGAAAGATAGTTATGGTACTTCAAAAACTAGTGATTGCTTATCTACCCAAGCATTTAGAACCTTCTGCAATATACTGAGGAGCTTAACTCTTTGTAGAGTCATTAGATTCTAGCAGGAGTTCTGGTGTTGTATGTGTAGCATTTTCCTCTACATTATATGAGCAATTTCATGTCTAAAGTTTGCTTGTTCTGTATCGGCTCAGACATCAGAATCATTTTGTGGGCTTTATTTTTCTGATTAGTTGCAGGGGTCTGGTAATTGATGTTTAATTTTACAGCTCTGAAGCGGTATAAGATCATCCATGGTGATTTCGTTGGTTAGAAGACAAAGATTTTATTTGTGTTTGATGCACGTGTATGCTTTTGTTGGATTGATGTTTACTTCTTTTTTCAAATTATTTTTTGATGGTAATAATATTCGGGCCAGCTTGCATGTACCTCGGCTAATACATCGACTAACACACTTGATGGGTTGGAGTAGCATTAGAGCAAATAAAATCTGTATTATTCCTGTTACTGATATCTGCATTGTTTCAGCAATTTCTGCAGTTTTTGGTGACTATTTTCAGCTGAAATTTTCTGCATTTTGTGGTTATTCTGCTTGATGGTTGTTTGTTCTGTTAATAGCAATGTTTTTTCTGTTTATGAGTCGTGACAGTGATGGAATTTTGAAGATATTTTTTCCGCATTGTATTTTATCTTCTGATACAATTATTTTATAATTTCAAGTCATATAATGCTTGATAATTCAGCGAGTGAAAGATTTCATAATGATAAAAAATTGCGAAAATCGTTTGAAGACCATCATTCGTCTGGATTAGTTATATAATGACATTAGCTATTTAGTTCAAATTATATAAGTTTAGTTATTGTGACATCAATATTTTTGATTGGTGCTTCCTTTAATTTGTTAAGATTTAATGAGATATATTATTATTTTTAAAAAATTAATATTAATATATTTTCTTATTTATGTCATATTTTAGATAAATGTAGTAACTATTATTAATGGTGGCTACAATATTGCTATTAGCGCTTGTGACTTTTAGCGCTAATTTAGTTGGATATACCAGCTATATAAATGGACGATAAATGGGTAAATTAAGATATTTTACAAGGGATTTTGTAACTGTTATAATTGCTATAAAATAATTACCGTTAAAAATATTGACTTTTAGCGGCAATTTAGTTAAACATATTAGCCACTAAAATGACAAACTAATATGTTTTCAGAAGGGATACTATGACCATTTTAATTGCCACAAAATAATTGTCGTTAAAGATGTGAACATTTAACGGCAATTATTTGAATTTAAAGGCTATAAAAATGGATGCTAAAGGAGAATAATTAGCCATTGTGGATTGGATTTAGTAGCCATAATAATTTCCGTTAATGATGTGAACTTTTAGCGGCTCTATAAAAAATGGTTACTAAAGCAGTATAATTAGCAGTTATGGATTAGATTTAGCAGCCATTATAATTACCGCAAATAATTGCCATTAAAGATAATAATCTTTAGCGGCAATAAACAATAACTTTTACCAGCTTTTGTGACAATAGCCGTTAAAGGCTTTAACGACCCCAATATCAGCAGCTAAAGACCAATTGCCAATAAAAGATATAGCGACTATTGTTATTGCGCTAAAACCATTTTGTATTGCCGCTAAACACCCTTTTTGTTGTAGTGAGCATTAAGCACGCAACCCATTACAAGGAATATGGCATTCTTGTTTATTTATATTGTTCTTACTGCCCCTGGTAGCTCCACATCCTGGATTAAGATATCTGCTATTTCATTTCAATTTCAAGGCTAAGTCTTACATTTTTGTCTAATTCATCTATTATTTTAGGATCAAATTAATTCACTTGTTTATAAACCACGTATAAATTCAACTGTACCGTTTTATGGGCAAAGCTCAAGATGTTAGAGCATCGTGCTTATAGCATGTTATAAAATAAATAATATAAAGTAAATAAACTGAAGACAACTATAGAGAGAGATTGGCATATTATTCAACTCCAAACAAAATTTTCACAATAAAGTAAAATCTCCTCTATTTGTAGAAGAAAAGAAGCAGACGCGAGGTTTTTTTTGAGCTACTTGTAAGCTGTCTGGATGAGTTGCTCGCAACCTTCCTGTTTAATAAGAAGCTGCTGCAAGTTATTTCATTGAGTTGCTTGTAACCTGCATGAATCAACTGCTTGTAGATAAACTTCAATAGAGTACTAAGAGACCGTTTGGACATACGATTTTTTCACTTTTTTCAAAATATTTTGATTATATAAAAATTAAAGTTTCAATTTTGAATGAAGTTAGACGATACAACTCTTATTAGTTTAATAGTTTACTCAAGAGTTACTTAGTGAATCAGTTGATTGGAATTGCGAGATGGATAGATGTTACAGACGATGAATCAATTTTTTTTATATGTCTGTTACTTTATCCTTGTTAGTGTTATCTAGCGTTTGGCCATAAAATTTTCTTTTGAAAATTTGAAAAATTCCAAAAAAATATTTTAATTTTTTTTTCACTCGAGTCATTCACAAAACTTCAAAAACAACCCAAAATTATATTCATGTCCAAATACAACTCTAATTTTCAAATATCATTTTCAATTGAAAATCTTTTACACTTTTTTTTTTTGGAATTTTACAATTGTTACGTCCAAACGCCCACTAACTGGATAATCTTTTTCAGGAAGATTATCTATAACGGAGCAATAAATAGACATCTACAATATAATATTTTCACAACATAAATGACATTTATTTTACGGAAAATGGCTAAATATATCTCTCTACTTTCAAATATTGTTTACCTGTACCCCTCGTTATATTATTGGGCTATCTATACCCCTACCGTCATACTATTGGGTTATCTATATCCCTACTGTCATACTTTGAAACAAAATTTGAATGGAGTGCCACGTGGCAACACCAGATTAAAATGACTCATTTCCTTTTTTTTACCCGACTCGTTTTAAAAAAAATCCACAACCCGACCCCTATTTTCATTCTTTTCCAGTTTTTTTAAAAATTTTAGTTTTAAAAAAAAAGCGAAAATGTTAAAAAACAAAAAATATTTTTTTTCCGTTTTTACAAAATTTGTTTTTCTAGTATTTACAAAACAAAATTCTTTTAAAAAACTGAAAAAATAAAAAAAATATTTTTCAAAAACAAAAATATTTTTTTTCTATTTTTACAAAAAAAATTCAGTTTATACAAATTTGTTTTAAAAATAATAATAAAAAAAACATTTTTTAAAAAAAAAATATTTTGTTGAAATATTTTTTTTTCAATTTTTAAAAAACTAAAACATTTTATTAAAAACTGAATTTATTTTCTTTCAATTTTTACAAAAAAAATATTTTGTTAAGAAAACGATTTTTTTCAGTTTTTTCAATTTGTTTTGCAAAATCTTTTCAGTATCTACTCAGTTCAAAAATACAAAAATATTTTGCAATTTCTTTTTAAGTTTTACAAAACGAAAATTTTCTAAAAAAACTGAAAAATGAAAACATGGTTCGGGCTGTGGGTTTTTTATAAAATGGGTTCGGTGAAAAAAAAATCGGTCATTTTAATCTGGTGTTGTCACGTGACACTCCATCCAAAATAATAGTATTTTTGTTTCAAAGTATGATGGTAGCGGTATGGATAGCCCAATAGTATACCGAAATATAAAAGTAAATAATATTTGAATGTAGAGGGGTATATTTTTGGTCCTTTGCCGTTAATTTTAAATCTTTTATTTCTGTTCGTCTGGAATTTAATGCTTCTACCGGTCTTTCTTATTAAATCTTCACTTTTTGAATATCACAAAATTCCTATGCCAGTTTAAAATTCTTTTTAATTTCCTTAATTAGTCTTTCAACAATCTATCCTCAACATTAAATCCAATCCATAGGACGATAGGAGGAGTGGGAAACATTCTCTTTCATATGTCCCAGTAATCTATCGGAATTGGAATAGCAAAACACTAACCCACTTTTCACCTTTGGCCTTTTGCAAACAATGACATAATCAATCTTTAATTTAATTCAATCATAAATACCAAAAATCAGAAAGCGACCCCTAAACAAGCTCAAAGAGTCCATTCTACCCTTTCTTGGGTCTCCCCTTGTCCTGTTACTAATTTTGAATTCTTTTTCCAGAGAACATAGATTATAACGAAGGGGACACGTGGGGGTCAAAGAGAGTGTCAAGGACAGTATTTAGTTCACTAGCTGCAGTCAAAAATTACTACGCAGTATAAAATAAAATCCTCTTCACTGTCACCGGTCTGCCTCTACTATCTCACTCTTTTTTTCTCTTTTGTCGTACATTAGGGTTTCAGCTCTTGACTGGTTCTTCATCCGCCTCATTTGGTATGGTATTTTTAGCAAAGTTTTATATTTTCTTGAAGTTCAGTCTGTGGTTTTTGTTATTACCTGTGCAATGTAGTTTTTTTAATGTGGTTTAAGTATTTTCTTGGGTTTTGTTTCTTTGTTTTCCTCTTTTTGGTGCCTCTAATGAAAAGTTCTGGGCTTTGTATGTGTGTTTTTTGTTATCAGTGCAATGTAGTGGAAACATTATTCTTTTTTTTTTTTTTTTGGTTTTCCTCTTTTTGTGCTTCTAATGAAAATTTTGCTGCTTTGTGGTGGTGAAGGCTGTTTAATTTGACATTTTTTTCAAAACCAATAAGCTGAAGAAGACCTAATTCCAAAAGTTATTTCTTGGTACTTTTTACAAAGAAAAATTATTTCTTCTTGCATGTGCGTGTTATGTTTTTTGGTGTATGGCCCTTTAGTAGTAATGCTTGTTGATTTTTTGCCTTGAATTCCATCCTTTTGCCTCTGGTCTAGCTATTTTTTTTTTTGGGAGCTTTATTATGTTTTCTTCTGTGATATGCTCTATTTTTCCACTTAGAGGTGTTTGCTAAGAAGGAAAATGTTTTTACTGAATTTTTTTTCTAGTATTTGTATGGTAAGTGGAAAATGTATGTTGCAGATTGATAGTAGTGTCAGGCTGCCAGCTTGGATAGTGTTTTCCATTGAAAATTTTGACGAACTTCTTAGTGTTAAAATTTTATGTTATTGGGGTTTCTGATTTTAGGTTAAATTGTGCTGCAATTGTATACAATATAATAAGTTGTAGTTTATGAAAAATATACTGGTCAAAATGTTGACCTTAAATGTAGTATTAAATTCTTTTAAAAAGTTATTATTGGATAGTGCTCACATGTGCAGTATTTTAATTCATGCAGAGGCAAATGATAGTTTTCTTATCATGCCTCAACTTTTGAGGCATAATGTTGCAATTTTAAGCGTCTTACAGAAAGTGATGTGTCTTTTTTCTTTAAAAATGATTGAATGAATGTTATGTTGTTGGGTTCTAGTCTCTAGTCCTTTTTGTTTTTTGGAAGTCAGTAATTCCGACCAAGAGAAAGGGGACAGGTAGGAAAAGGTTTTTCTAATGTTTCATTTTCCTTTTTTTTTTCCTCGTTTTTTCTGAAAATTGTAATTTCAGTTGTATTATTCTAGATTTTGTGCAACTTTTTGGGAATTGTATTTGCAAAATGACATGGCATAGCACTCACCTATTTTCATTCATTTGGGAAGTGAACTACTTGCTATGATTCTTGCTTGGTTTCTGATCTCATTGTTGGCTGCTGCATTGGCTACAGCACTTTGAATCTTTTTTCTTTTTTGCTAGACGTGCAGAATCAATAAATCACTGCGTTCATTATCCATTATTATTAATATTTGATTTGTCATGTCATGTGTTATCGCATAGGTAAAACTCATTTGGTATCTAAGATCAAATGTCATGTGTTATCGCATAGGTAAAACTCATTTGGTGTCTAAGATCAAAGACGGGAAATGATATTTTGTTTTTATCCTAACCCTATTGTCTGGTTATGTTCTATAAGTTTGCAGTTAGTAGTTGTCTGCATTCAGTTTCTCTTATTGACTGCTCCTAAGTGCATCTTTTATCTACAAAAGATCTTTACATAAAACTTTCCAATTCTCCTGAGGATCTTATGAAACTTGTCCTCTTTTTTGATAGAGGATTGTGGTAATGGCTGAAGAAGGCAATAGTGGAGTAACAGAGGCTCTGCCTCCTCCCCCCCCTATTCCACCTGATTTCTCTCCAGCAAAAGCGGAACCAGAGCCGGTGCAGAAAAAGGTTTTACGTGTTCCCATGGCTAGGCGTGGCCTTGGAAGCAAGGGACAAAAGATTCCGATCCTTACCAATCACTTTAAAGTGAACGTGTCTAATGTTGACGGACACTTCTTTCATTATAGTGTATGCTTTCACATACCTCTCCTTGATATGTTTCTATCTTTTCTCTTCTGAATACAATCATGTAAATCCATGTCATTTTTTACTCCGTTTGTTAACAGGTCGCCCTATTTTATGAGGATGGTCGACCTGTCGAGGGAAAAGGAATTGGCAGAAAAGTTCTTGATAGAGTGCATGAAACATATGATACAGAATTGGCTGGGAAGGATTTTGCATACGATGGGGAGAAAAGCTTGTTCACCATTGGTTCACTACCTAGAAATAAATTAGAGTTCACAGTTGTGCTAGAGGACGTCATATCTAATCGGTTGGTTCTCAGAGTGGCTTAGTTTTACGTGTTCCCAAGTTCTTATTTTGATTGTTCACTCTGTGCTCCTCCTTACATACAGGAACAATGGGAACAATGGGAACAATGGCAACTCTAGCCCTGGCAGACATGGAAGTCCAAATGAAAATGATAGGAAAAGATTAAGGCGGCCGTACCAATCAAAATCTTATAAGGTGGAGATTAGCTTTGCTGCCAAGATTCCGATGCAGGCAATTGCGAATGCTTTGCGAGGTCAAGAGTCTGAGAACTCTCAAGAAGCATTGAGAGTTTTGGATATAATTTTAAGGCAACATGCGGCCAAACAGTAAGTTATATATCTATTTATTCTCTTTTGATGAGTTGATTGCTGCACAAGTATTTTTGTGCCTCTCTTGACCGGTGCGTAATGACTGTTCTTGTATTAGGGGTTGTCTGCTTGTTCGACAGTCCTTTTTCCATAATGACCCAAAGAATTTTGCGGAAGTTGGAGGTGGTGTTCTTGGCTGTCGAGGGTTCCATTCAAGTTTTCGAACCACTCAGTCTGGATTGTCTTTGAACATTGGTAAACATTCTTGGTTTTTTACGTTTCATACTTGTTTCAAATAAAATGAGATTAATATCTTGTGGTTTCTTCGTTCGCAGATGTGTCTACCACGATGATAATCCAGCCTGGACCTGTTGTTGACTTTTTGATTGCGAACCAAAATGCAAAAGATCCCTTTTCACTTGATTGGGCGAAGGTTTGTTGTTATTTTTGTTATTTATTCATCTTCTTATGTAATCATGTTCTAAGCAAAGGATTCTCTACATTTGATCAGGCAAAACGTACTTTGAAGAATCTAAGGGTGAAGACTGCTCCCGCTAACCAAGAGTTCAAAATAACCGGATTGAGTGAAAAATCGTGTCGCGAGCAGACGTATGTGTGCCACAAGACTAAGATGCACTTGTGCAGGATGGTTGACATTGATTTGCTATAATGAATGGGGCAAAACTCATCTTTGTTTTGACATTTTTAGGTTTACTCTAAAGCAGAGGAGCAAAAATGAGGATGGTGAAGTGCAAACATCGGAAGTGACAGTTTATGATTACTTTGTTAATCATCGTAACATAGACTTGCGATATTCCGCTGATTTACCGTGCATCAATGTTGGAAAACCCAAGCGTCCCACCTATTTCCCTGTCGAGGTGAAAGCACTGGGTTAAAATTTACAGCTTTTATGTATTGTCTTTTATTCATGCAATTTTGAATTTTTCATTGAATGTTGCAGCTCTGCTCGTTGGTCTCATTGCAAAGGTACACAAAAGCCTTGTCCACCTTTCAGAGGTCCTCCTTGGTGGAGAAGTCTAGGCAAAAGCCTCAAGAGAGAATGCAAATTTTGAGCAATGTAGGTCTCTTTTACCCTAACAGAATCTTTTGCTTGCTCTGGATATACTTAACTAATTTCCCACTGGATTGCTGAAGGCTCTAAAAATTAACAATTATGATGCTGAGCCTCTGCTTCGTGCTAGCGGCGTCTCAATCAGTAGCAACTTTACCCAGGTTGAAGGGCGTGTTCTGCCTGCCCCTAAGGTATGTTATCTATTGAACTTTTTTTTTTTGGCTATGTTTTCGAGTCTTCAGGTTAAATATTCGTTATGTGGCAGTTGAAGGCAGGAAATGGAGATGACCTTTTCTCACGAAATGGCAGGTGGAATTTTAATAATAAGGTATAATTGAGCACATCTTCTCATATGATTTTTCCAGTGGATCTATGGAATTTCTTCTCATAATCTAATCTAAGATAATGTTGGCTTTGACTTCATATGCTTGACTACAAACAAGCTTGGGATTGCGGCATAGTAGTTGTCAAGATGGGCTTTGAGTTTTTTTCATTTTCATCTATAATGGCAGAGATTCTTTGATCCAGCAAAGGTAGAGCGTTGGGCTGTTGTCAACTTTTCTGCACGCTGTGACATACGTGGCCTAGTCAGAGATTTGACAAGAATTGGAGAGATGAAAGGAATTGTATGTTTTATCAAGTTCTAATACTTAAAGATTGAGTATACAAGATGAATCTCATTATTCCTGCTTTAATGTTTCAGAGTGTGGAAACTCCATTTGAAGTGTTTGAAGAGTCTCCACAGCTTAGAAGGGCTCCACCTCTTGTCAGAGTTGAAAAGATGTTTGAAGAGATCCAGTCAAAACTTCCCGGTGCCCCGAAATTTCTTCTTTGCCTTCTTCCTGAGAGGAAAAATTGTGACATATATGGTTTGTCTGGTTTACTTGTTCTGTTGACCAGTAAATCTATCACTAATTGCTAATTACTAACATAAGCGACTGATGGAACTTGAAGGACCATGGAAGCGGAAAAATCTGGCTGATTATGGTATAGTAACCCAATGCTTGGCTCCTGGAAGAGTCAACGATCAGTATCTCACAAACCTTCTCCTTAAGATCAACGCGAAGGTGGGAGTTCTCTGAGCATCTGGTTCAGTGCTTCCTTTCTTCCATCATTTCCGTCTTAACATCCCACAATTTCTGTTGGCAGCTTGGTGGTTTAAATTCTGTGTTAGCTGTTGAGCATTCACCTTCCATTCCCATGGTATCTAAGGTTCCCACCATGATTCTTGGAATGGACGTATCACATGGCTCTCCTGGCCAGTCTGATGTTCCATCAATTGCTGCAGTATGTTCTTTCACTGAGTCACTGACAATGATTACCTTTCGAATTGTTTAAACAAATTCACTATATTATTGCTTGATCATGTTGTAAGTTCAAGGCATATGTTCTTTCATTGACAATGATTTCTTTCTATTCCCAATTGTTTAAACAAAATCAACATATTGTTGCTTGATCAGGTTGTAAGTTCCAGGCAGTGGCCTTCAATATCTCGTTATAGAGCTTCTGTGCGCACTCAGTCTCCTAAAGTGGAGATGATTGATAACTTATTTAAAAAAGTTTCAGACACTGAGGATGATGGGATTATGAGGTGAGTTCGATTTGTAGGCTTAGCTTTCTCTTGGATTGTTCTCTTTTGGGTCGGGGAGTGAATTACCTGAATTTGTTCGGAATTTAAACTTATACAAGAGAATAACGTTCTGCCTGTTACATTGTGATATTTGATTCAGTTTAGCTGCACTAGAGATAGTTTATTTTTGGTGCCAAATAAGGAGGCATGATAGTTTACATTTTGTATCTTGAGTGAGTAGCTTCCCCATAATTTTGTTGGTGCTTGCTTGGTTTCAATTTCTAATGGTTTGCTGCCTTTTCTTATGGTGTAAACTAATTTCCTAATTGATTGCGGGGTTCTATCAAAATTTTGTTGGTGATTCCTTTTGGTTTCCTCGAATTAAGTTTCTGATTATAACTAAAGTTTCAAAAATGCAGGGAACTTTTGCTAGATTTTTATGTGAGTTCCGGGAAAAGGAAGCCTGAGCATATTATAATATTCAGGTGATCTAATCCAGCATGTTTTCTATTTTGTTTGCAGCAAATTATGTCCAGTCGAAGTGCTATTGGTCTATGATTTCCATTGACACTATCCACATATTCTGAATGTCTAAATGCTTCAGAAGTTGGTATTGAAAATAAAATGAAATTGGAGTCTGAGTTGTTTTGGTTATGCTACATTTTCCACCCATTTTGTTCTGTTAATTCTCTTGTTTAAGAGGATTCATGTAGCTGACCCCAACTCTTGGGAGTGAAACATAGCTGATAGTCCTCATATTCTATGGTTTGTCATTGTCATTGTGTGTTTCACCTGCCTAATTTCTTTGTCGCGTAGCTGGTGAACTTCCTACATGTGTATTCTTTGATGGTTTTGCTATTGGTCTTTTTTGAAAAATGTCAGGGATGGTGTCAGTGAATCTCAATTTAATCAAGTTCTAAACATTGAACTGGACCAGCTCATTGAGGTTCTGCACTCTGATAAATTCTGTCCTAATATATAATTGAACTTTTGAACCTGGAAAGTACTAGAGATTCTCGTCTAAGTCATCCATCTGTTCTGTGCATGCAGGCCTGCAAATTTCTTGATGAAAAGTGGTCACCGAAATTTGTGATCATTGTTGCTCAGAAAAATCATCATACAAAGTTTTTCCAGGCTGGATCTCCTGATAATGTTCCTCCAGGTAATAATAAAAGCCATAGTGAATTATAGTTGCAATGCGATCAAGTCATTTACACATACGTTTTGTGCAGGGACAATTATAGACAACAAAGTTTGTCATCCAAGGAACTATGACTTCTACCTGTGTGCCCATGCAGGCATGATTGTGAGTTTTCTGTTCTGTTCTACCATATGGTTGAAGCAGTAGTAGTTGTAATTACTGCTTGATTTCTCCTTTTTAACTTGTTAGTTTGTTCATTTTTTTCTCTTCATGTTCAGTCCTTTTCTCTTTAAGATGTTCTTTCCTCTACATTCAATTAATCCAGTAACTCGTTCGTTCCCAGTGATATATAAACTGTTGAACTTTATGTAAGATACAGCTGAGAAAAGCTTCAGTGGATATCCTTGGGTTGGGCACTAGTAGTTTATCAAAGGTTACTTTGTGCAATTTTGTTAGAAGGTTGGTGGAATATTCATATCGCATGATGCTTATTTAAATTTTGTTGTAGGGTACCACTCGACCTACACATTACCATGTGTTGTTGGATGAAGTTGGTTTTTCACCTGAAGATCTTCAAGACCTTGTTCATAATCTGTCCTATGTGTGAGTATTGAATAAATTGTATTCTTCGTAGCTTGACAGAATCTCAACATATAAATTATAACAGCTGCAGTTTTGAGTTTTATCACTAGTTAAATTGTCAAATGTTGCAGTATTCTAATTGTTATTCAATCTTTGCAGATATCAAAGAAGCACTACTGCTATATCCATTGGTAAATATAAACATACTGGGAAAATGCAATATATTTCTTTTTTGCTTAATCACTTTGTCATCTTTTTTGCTTGATTACACACATGCATATACATTATATTTCTTTTTTTGCTTGATTACTTGTCATCTGGTTTCTACCGTGACTTTCTATTCATTGTGCAGTGGCTCCGGTAAGTTATGCCCATTTGGCCGCCACACAAGTTGGACAATGGATGAAATTCGAGGACGCTTCAGAGACATCGTCATGCCATGGTGGTCTGACAAGTGCTGGTCCAGTTACTTTTCCTCAGTTGCCCCGACTTCAGGAGAACGTTTCTAGTTCCATGTTCTTCTGTTAAGGCCTGTGAGCCTCCTATTTAGCTTTATGTGGTTAATGGATGCTTAGACAAATGGTTTCTGTAAATAGGTCTCGTTTTAACCGCACATGGAATCTGAACCTTGTGAGGGACCTCCCAAAACTCCTCCATCTCTTAGGTGAATTATTTGGTACAATATTTAGGTCTATTGCCATAATCAGGTACCCCATGCATTTTGTCGCGCTGTGGTTCTCCTAAACAATTTTGCTATGTACTGCGTGGGGATTAACCTGATTTATCATGGTTGCGACAATGCTGGACATGCTGTTTATGTAAATGATAATGCTTGGATCTTGGTAGGCGTCGGAAAATATGCTTTCATTTGGATACTTTCACAAAATTTGCCTAAACCGTTTGAAGAGGTTCTTCTTTAACTGCAAGCAGATATACTAATATGATCTGCTTATGATTTTCTTTCAAGCATTTGTTACCTGTTCTCTATTTGAGGTATGTAGTGTTATGTAAAGTTGTTTCTGATTGTGTAACGGATTATTTAATGTCATTTATTACTCATAATTATCTTATTAAAGCTTAGGTTTCATTCTTTGACCTAGAATCAGCTATAAAAGGAAGAAGTTTCATCATTTGTAAGGACACGAAATATCATTGACATCATATTGGAATACAAATTTCTTTATTGCTTATTCTTATTTAAAGAAAGTCTATTGTACTTTTTGGTCTCTTGATTATCAGTAATCCGATTTCTTATCTTAAATTCTAGCTTTGACCGAATTATTATTTTTTGGTTAAACAAATTGGTTCCATTACCGGGAATCTGATAATCTATTCTTTCCAAGCCTACACATTCTACTCATTGTTAACATCATGTCAAACAACAACAACAACAACAACAACAACAACGCTGTTGAAAACCAAATCCATCATGCTCAAGGGGATTTGCACAACGTTAACATAGTTCCTTCCCCTCAAACTTCTCCACGCCAATCTCGTGAGGGTACTCCTGCACCAGTATCACATGCTGATGAGCAAGAGCAGTCAGAACATTTCGAGGGACCAGAGGAAGCTCTGCAAAGAGTAATTGATGCACGGGTTAGCCAAGCTCTTCAAGCGTTAGTTAACCGGTTACCTGTTGCTCCGCCCACTCCTTCCCCTAATAACAAAACACTGGAGAATCTTCGTTCTGGCCTAGATAACACAAACGAAGGAACCCCCAGTGAACCACGAGAAATGGATCCAGGTAATGCAAATAATTCTTATTTACAAAATTTGGTACTAACTTTGCAGACACAGTTCAAAGAGCAAAACGAGCGGATCGAGCAAATACCTGGTGTTCCCCCAATAATCAAAGGGATAGATGCGGATAAGTACTCACAACAACCTTGGAAACCAAGTGTTGCTCCTCTTCCCGTCCCAAAAAGGTTTAAAATGCCTGACATTTCAAAATATGACAGCACAACCGACCCACGAGATCATGTGACAGCATTCACTGCTGGAGTCAAAGGAAATGATTTAAATAAACAGGAGATTGAGTCTGTACTGGTCAAAAAATTTGGAGAAACACTCACCAAGGGTGCACTAACCTGGTATTCTCTTTTGCCTGAAAATTCTATAAACTCTTTTGCTGAGTTTGCAGATTCTTTCATTAAAGCACACTCAGGAGCGCAAAAGGTTGAAAAAAGAATGGAGGACATTTTCAAAATTAAACAATCAGATACAGAGTTACTCAGAGATTTTGTTGATAGGTTTCAACGAGAACGAATGACTTTACCTCGTGTACC
>MU675610.1:2792-33466 GCA_026770625.1 Nicotiana glauca
TTTTTCATGTTTTAGATAAATAGGCGTCCACCTGTATAATAAGCGGAATACTTTTCATAATAGGCGCCCACCTGTATAACGAGCGGAATATTTTTTCATGTTTTAGAATAATAGGCGCCCACCTGAATAACAAGCGAAATACTTTTTCATGTTTTAGAATAATAGGCGCCCACCTGTATAATAAGCGGAATACTTCTCATAATAGGCGCCCACCTGTATAACGAGCGGAATACTTTTCATGTCTTTATTATAATAGGCGCCCACCTGTATAACAAGCGAAATAATTTTCATGTTTTAGATAAATAGGCACCCACCTGTATAATAAGCGGAATACTTTTCATAATAGGCACCCACCTGTATAACGAGCGGAATACTTTTTCATGTTTTAGAATAATAGGCGCCCGCCTGTATAACAAGCGGAATACTTTTTCATGTTTTAGAATAATAGGCGCCCACCTGTATAACAAGCGGAATACTTTTTCACGTCTTTATGATAATAGGCGCCCACCTGTATAATAAGCGGAATACTTCTCATGATAGGCGCCCACCTGTATAACGAGCGGAATACTTTTCATGTCTTTATGATAATAGGTGCCCACCTGTATAACAAGCGGAATAATTTTCATGTTTTAGATAAATAGGCACCCACCTGTATAATAAGCGGAATACTTTTCATAATAGGCGCCCACTTGTATAACGAGCGGAATACTTTTTCATGTTTTAGAATAATAGGTGCCCGCCTATATAACAAGCGGAATACTT
Organism: Nicotiana glauca; assembly: GCA_026770625.1. Taxonomy (NCBI): domain Eukaryota; kingdom Viridiplantae; phylum Streptophyta; class Magnoliopsida; order Solanales; family Solanaceae; genus Nicotiana; species Nicotiana glauca. Next base: position 3,555 of record MU675610.1, read on the forward strand.
TTTCATGTTTTAGAATAATAGGCGCCCACCTGTATAACAAGCGGAATACTTTTTCATGTTTTAGAATAATAGGCGCCCACCTGTATAACGAGCGGAATACTTTTCATGTCTTTATGATAATAGACGTCCATCTGTATAACAAGCGGAATAATTTTTCATGTTTTTAGATAAATAGGCGCCCACCTGTATAACAAGGAAAATTCAAGCACGTGAGTCAGAAGATAAGACAAATGGAGGAACTACCTTCGAACTTTACTTACTCCCCAGCATAACAGACTTGACGGAGAAAGCTCTATCCCCAGCAGATTGAGCAAAACGATGGAAACTGGTATTCAGAGAAGCGAAGGCCAGTGCCAGCCCCAAGCTCTCGGAAGAAAAGCACCGAAAGAAACACAAGACGACAAGAAGGCAAGGCGAAAAGAATGAGTTGAAGATAGATGAGATCTTATGATCCATAGGCTAGCTTAGCTTCTTGTTTTTCCTTTTTAGCACGGTGTAATAAGGAGATCAGCAAAGCAGTGGCAATAGCACGCAGCAGCAGTAACAGCGAAATCGCAGTCCCACGGTAGTCCCAGCTACCAAAACGTCCCGAACTACATTGACCTGATTCCTGTTTAGCCCAGGATATGTAGGAGGCCTCCCGAAGCAAAGGCTCGGTCAAGCTCTTTCAAATATTCTTCACACGGAGTGCTCAAACGGGCAAAAATCGCTCGTATCCGCTCACTTATCTTTGCGCAAAAACTCTTCGTGTTTCCGGGCAAAGAGGGGCGGCTGTGAGCACGTGATTTTTGCCCTACGAGAAATTACTCCAGAAAATTCAAAATAAAACAGTTTTGTGTTTGTTTGCAATTTCTGCGGATTTCGTGTTATTTTTCTCTTATTTGTTTGTATCTGTGTGTGTGCATTTTACTTGTTTAAATTAGTTAAAAACACAAAAAAATGTTGCATTTAGGACCCAATTTTACAATTAGGAATTAATTGGTATTTTGTTGATTTAAGATTTTAGTTTTTATTAATTAAGAGATGAAAAAGAAGAGAAATGGGAACTAAAATCGGACTAGCCCACCCCAGTCCAGGCCCAAAACGCCCCAAACTCAGGCCCAATCACCCGGTCCAAGAGACCCATCTCTCAGGCCGTCAAAACGACGTAGTTTGGTACCAGAACTACGTCATTTCAAGGACAACCCATCTCAGCCGTTCAATCCACGCAAATCCAACGGCCCTCGTCCCATCTCCCCAACCCGTCTCACCCGACCCGCGCCCATCGGAGACCGACCCAATCGCCACTTAACCAAACGACACCGTTTCCCCTGGGTGAAAAGATCCTGGCCATCGATATCACTTTATCCAACGGCCAGGATCGAATCCCCAACCCCGTATATAAGCAGCCAAACGCACCCCACGCCCCCCGTAGCCAAACCCCCTCTCTCACGTCGTCTCTCTCAAAGCTTTAGAGACGGAACCCAGCCCCCAAACCCTAGCCGCCACTAGATCCCCTCGCCTGAAACCCGGCGGCAACAACGCCGCCGGTCACCAAACTAACACCCTTTGACCATCTGACCACCCCCAATCCAAATCCGGGACCAGTTTACCTCGAATCATCCCCAACCTCTTCGAATATCAGATCGAAGAAACTGGTAAAGACCCCAACCCATCCAACAACCACCAAATTTATACCCTATGATCCCTGGACCTCCCTTACCACTGGAACACCCTTGGCTCCCTTCGAATCAAGCCCAGACTCCTCGAATCTTGATTTCGAATCAAGAACCCTAATCGCCGCCACAAGATCCCAATGGCGGCGCTGCCGCCCTTTGACCCCAAATCCATACCCCAGCACCACTAGGCTTCCCCCATCCCATAACCACCTCCATTTCCCTTCAAACCCCACCCCAATTCTTCGAATACCAAAAGCAATAGGAACCCCTGATTTTTAACTCGAAGTTCGAACGTGGTCTGTGAGGTGTCGTTTGGTTTGAATCAGAGTTTAGCTGAGTGTTCTCATGTTGAAAACACGCGGTTAAACTTTGTTTCAACCCAAATATGAAAGAGAGGCGATAGACAGTTTTTGTTTGTTTGGTCCGCCATGATTTTCCAGGTACTTGTTCCTCAATTCTCTTCTTTTTCATTTGTTATCTGTTGGTTTTGTCTCAATTCCAGTATGTCTTCTTCTCTTTCGTTTCTGTTTGATTCTGTGTTTAAACTAGGTCAGCTTTGTTCTTTAGTATCTGAGTTATTTCTTCCTTCTGTTTTGGTTGCTGTTAAGGTCTGTTTACATGTTAGTTTAGTTCGTTTGATTTTTCTATCATTTTTCTGTTAAGTTCTATCCATCCTCAGTAGACCTTTTATTTGGTCGAGTTCTTCTGTTTGTTCGTTAATTGTATTTATTGTGATTGAACTATGTGTCTAGCTTTGTTTAAGGTCGCCAAGTAGTTAGGTCATATTTTCCCTATTTTGCCCGAGAACTGTGAATCATTGATTGGTTGTCGATCATTTGTTATCAATTATATGTGTTGTAATTGATTAAACGAATGTCGTCGATTGGTTGTATAGGTTTGTTTTGATAGAACAATGGACTGTAATTTTGTTCATGCTGTCTAAATTTGGTCCGAACCATTGTTTGAATTAAGTTCTGAATTGTTTGTAAGCTTAGGAACTTGAATTGGTTATAGCTGCAATTCTGATAAAAATCCAGAGCCTAGCTAAGTGGATTGCCATTTGAACACTCAGCACCCTTAAACTAATGTAATTTAATTGAAAGGGGGTCTATTAGTGCAAAAATACAGCCTGGTTAGACACTAAGTAGTGGAAATCAGACACCAACTTCAGTTAGTATTAAAAGGGTGCAGTACACAGGGGATAGGGTAGTGGAACCTGCTGACAGCAGGGTATTCCACCAGTTTCAGACTTCAGGAGCTTTTAAAATTAAGTTCCCATGCTTAAACAAGGGGAAATGGGAAACTGAGAGGGAATAATATGGGTATTTCAGTTCTAAAAAACATTTTAAAATAGGCGGCAGGGCTGTTTAGTTTGGATATAAAAAAGCCATAGACATTCTGGAGAGAGGGACGGGAAGGGATTAGGAAGCTGAGATACATTTCGAGATACACCTCTGGAACCACCAGTTTTGAGAGCTTTGGCCATCAGTTTCAGTTTTTAAACCACCAGTTTAGGGAATTCTTGAACGATCAGTTTCACACTTCTTGAACCAGCAGCTTTAGAGTCCTTTTAGCCACCAGTTTTAAGAGTTCTTCTAGCCATCCTTTGTGAGAGTTTTGAAAGGATTAGCTAAAAGACTTTAAAGTCAGTCTTAAGCCATTCTGCCCCATATAACACTGCTTCTTTGCTCAAAAATCAGAAGCAATTTGAGCCTGTCTCTGTTGCTTTTCCTGTACTTGAGTATTTCAAGTTAACTGAAGGTTCTTGTTTGGCTGATTTGGTTTGGGTCCTTGCGGTTTAACCTTCTGGAAATTGGTGTTTAGTTTGTTCTCAAGTCTTCTATTGCTTTGAGTTACTCCTGGAAGGCCATTTTGCTATCTGTTGCTGTTGTGTTTGCTGTTGCTTTGCCGTGAACTGCTACTGATTTCTTTCCTCCATTTTTCTGTGCTTTCAAATTCCAGGTACACTCCTGATCTTCAAGGATGTAATTGAAGCTTTAAAGAATGAGACAGTGCTCAAGGGCTTCCGCCTTTTTCTGCAACTAAAATAAACAAAACTTTAGTCTCAGGAGCTAGATGAAAGAACACACGGTCAGTCGGAACAAAAACTACCTGCTCTTTCAAATAGCTCTTATAATTGAAGCTCCGACTCGCCTCATACCGTAAATATGCCAGCTCGTTTTCCCTTTATTCACAAAGGCGCCTAAAGGATTTCGCCTAATCTAGAGCTTTCCGCAGCCTGGCCTCACAGCAAAGCAGCTCGTACTTAAGCTTGTCAAAGGCCTACGAAGGAAAACACCATAAGAAAGGAAAGGCACGAAACTCGAAAATCTTGCGCCAAAATTCACCGCATAATGAATCCGCTGGGCTTCCTCGAAGGTCGAACACACGTCTGCTAGCCTGGATTCCCCAACTCTAAAAATGTCGACCCCGGTCGAGGCCCGATTTCTCGGCATATATGACCCAGGTTTCGAGCATCCCTCTAAGTACCTCCGACGAAAAAAGAGGATGACAGCGGAGGAGAAATCGCCTTTCCAAAACCAGAAATCACGGGCGTGGCAGGCTCAATTAATACTTTCACTCCGGGACCCCGGTTCGGGTTCACCTTGCTTTGAGCACCACCGCCTTGCAAAGGTACCTTCTGCTTATTGTTATCATCCTTTGGCCCAGAAGCCAGCAACCGTTCTCCCTCTTCAAAGAGGCATGGCCTCGCTTCAGAAGGCTTCCCGATGCCTGCAATTATAGGGTTAGTACACAGGAAGAGAAAGAGCTTTTCCAGCCGAGAAAAGGGAGGGGAACAAATTGCACAACATATACCATGATATTCTGGCTCCCATCGACCCCTAGACAAAGCTCTCCACTTATGCTTGTAGCAAGTCGAATGGGTCGCCAACTTACGAACCCAATCGAGCAGATCAGGAACGTCGCCCGGTGCCCATGAAATCGCTGCAGGAAAAGACAAGAAGGTGCGTTTACGAAACCAGACTTCGTCATAAAAGAAAACTAAGAAGACACGAAGTGTACCACTTACACATATAATTCCGTTTCTCAGGGAATGGCATAAACTCTACAGGGATAACATCAATAGTCCGAACTCGGATGAATCGACTCATCCACTCCCAATCCCCATCTCATTCGTCATAAAAAACGAAAGGTGTGCCCAACCTACACCATAAATTTAACAGGCCTCGATGGTGAAAAGGCTGGTACAGCCTGATAAGATGGCTAAGCGTGAATTTGAGACCTGCCTTCTCTGCGAAGAACCTATCATCAGTAATATCCGACAAAATAACGGATGAATATGCGCCAAAGTAACCCGATATTTCTGACAGAAATCAAGCACGATCCTATTAGGGGGGTCTAGCATGAAGGGGTACGTATATACATTCAAAACCCCTCAGCATCATCCATGACTCCCTCATCTGGGGAAAGCATTTGTAGCTCTACCCTTTCCACCCCATCCGCAGTCATTTCTCACTTACCCAAGGTATTCCCCTCCTATCTAAGAAGCAAACTTCAAGGTATGCTCCCGTTGATCCTGAACAACGGGGTATTTTTCCAACGATAAGTCCCCTCTCGAAGCAAAACGCATTGAGTCAGGCCCGTAGGGCACCAGCGACGCTTCATAAACAAGGAGAGAACCGGAGAAGGAACTCTCTCCTCCCTGCCAAACGAATCATGATGCAGCAGTCATGACTATAGTAAAATCAGAGAACTGGAGCAGGAATTTAGACAAGAGTGCTAATGCTGGAATAACGAAAGTCCTAACATAAGAAAATGAAGGGTAGCTACTCAGAATCGTGGGATCTCCAAAAGGGCAAAAACAACCCTATATATGGAAAAAGCGACGGCAATCCGCCTGCCCCAGAGGTCGATTCAAATGCTAGCCGAAGTCACTCTGGGATGATGTGCCGGCGGGATCGCCTCAGTCACTTTACAGCCGTATCACCCATTTGACAAGCGCCTTGTGACGTTTTGGGGTCGGAGACCCCCGCACCAAACAAGTCCCGAGGTGGTACCCAACCTCGAGGACCTCCATCAAAGAGAAGTTAGGCTCCAAGAAGCCATTGACATCAGTGTAAGTACCGAGGTGGTACCCAACCTCAAGGACCCCCATCAAAAAGAAGATTGGCTCCAGAAAGCCATCAATATCATTACAAGTCCTGAGATGGTACCCAATCTCGAGGGCTTCTTTTAAGAAGAAAATAAGCGTTTAAACTCTACTCATATGGGTTTGTCCTCGGGGTACCACCTAAAACCGGGTGAACCCTCATACATGATCTACCTATAATGACTTAAGGCTATTTACGCTAAGTTTAAAACAAGTTTCCAGGTAATGTCTCCTTTGGTAATGGAAAGAAAGGTGAGATCATTGGGGTGGGAAAGGTAGGAAAAATAGATTCTCATTCCATAAAGAATGTCTACCTGATAGATGGCTTGAAATATAGCCTAATAAGTGTGTCACAATTGTGTGACAGGGGTAACCTTGTGGCTTTTACCTCCACCAAAACTTTGTGATTAACCTTACCACTGACAAGATTGTTTTGCAGGGAAAAAGAATTAACAATATTTACATTATAGATTTGTCTACTCTCTCAGAAAATGAACTCACTTGTTTAATTGTGTTGGTTAATGATCCCCTCATGTGGCACAAAAGACTTGGTCATGCAAGTCTAAATCAGCTCAACAAATTAGTCTCTAAAGACTTGGTGATAGGGTTACCTAATATCAAGTTCAAGGAAGACAAAGTTTGTGAGGCATGTGCAAGGGAGCAGGTAAGATCATCCTTCAAAAGCAAGAAAATGGTAAGTATAACCAAGTCATTGGAACTGGTCCATATGGATCTATGTGGTCCAATGAGAATCATGAGCAGAGGTGGAAAGAAATATATAATGGCGCTTGAGATGATTATTCTAGATTTACCTGGGTTCTATTTCTAAACTCCAAAGATGAAGCATTTGACATGTTTACTGCATTTGTTAGAAAAATTCAGAAACAATTAGGAAATCAACTTGCATCCATTAGGTCTTATCATGGAACTAAATTTGAAAATTCCAAGTTTGCTGAATTCTGTGATGAAAATGGTATAGATAATAATTTCTCTGCCCCTAGGACCCCTCAACAAAATGGAGTAGTTGAAAGGAAGAATAGAACTCTTGAGCACATGGCTAGAACCATGCTGCTTTCCAGTAAATTGCCTCACAACTTCTAGGCAGAGGATATAAACACTATATGTTACATAATCAATAGATGCATGACCAGACCTCTGGTAGAGAAGACTCCCCGTGAGTTACTTAAAGGGAGAAAATCAAACATATCCCATCTTAGGGCATTTGGTTGCAAGTGCTATGTGTACAATAATGGAAAAGACTCCTTAGGTAAGTTTGATGCCAGAAGTGATGAGGGAGTATTCTTGGGATATTCTTCACATAGCAAAGCATATAAAGTGTTTAACAAAAGAACTCTGTGTGTAGAAGAAAGTGTGCATGTAGTATTTGATCAAACTAACATTCTTTTTGAGAGATAGGAACATAAAGATGAAGCCATTGGATTAGTAAAGGACTTGACTGAAGCATCAACTTAGGTCAAAGTGGTACCAACAGAAGGAACAGGTGATGAAACAGGTTCTTCCGTACATGGAAACCTGATAAGGGGAACTAATCAAAGAGGAATTGAAATAAATTCCTTGAAGGAACTTGTTCATGATCCTGTTCCTCAGGAAATGGCAAAAATATCTAGCAGAAATCAGTTGGTTGTAAACCTCACAAGTATCAAAGTTCTCATCCCATTGAGAACATTCTCACTAATCCAACATCTGGGGTCAAAACCAGATCACAATTAAAGAATCTTTGTGCTTTTGATGCTTTTCTATCTATCATTGAACCTAAAAATGTTGTTGAGGCTTTGCAGGATGCAGATTGGGTGAATGCAATGCAGGATGAACTTAACTAGTTTGAAAGAAGTCAAGTTTGGCATCTAGTACCAAAACCCAAGGACAGATCAATCATTGGTACAAAATGGGTCTTCAGGAACAAACTTGATGAAGATGGAACAGTTACAAGAAACAAGGCAAGATTGGTGGTCTAAGGTTACAGCCAGGAGGAGGGCATAGACTATGATGAGACTTTTGCTCCAGTTGTAAGACTAGAGGAAATCAAACTTCTCATAGCATTTGCAGCACATATGCAATTTACTCTTCATCAGATGGATGTCAAAAGTGCCTTCCTAAATGGCTAACTGAAAGAAGAAGTGTTTGTGAAACAACCTCCAATGTTTGATAGCAAGAAATGTCCTGAGCATGTGTACAAGTTAGACAAAGCTCTTTATGATCTCAAGCAGGCCCCAAGAGCTTGTTATGAACGACTATCCAAATTCCTACTGGAGCATGGTTACAAAAGAGGTAAAATTGATAGTACCGTATTCTTAAGGGAAAAAGGTAAGGATCTTCTTGTTATACAAATATATGTTGATGACATCATCTTTGGGGCCACCACTGATAAGCTAAGTAAAGACTTTGCAAAATTATTGGGGAGTGAGTTTGAAATGATCATGATGGGTGAGCTTAATTTCTTCTTAGGCTTACAGATCAAACAAAGTCCAAATGGAACCATGATCCATCGGCAGAAGTATACAAAAGAGCTAATCAGAAAGTTTAAAATGGAGGAATCTAAAGAAATAGACACACCCATTGCAACTGCCACTAAATTAGATGTTGATGAACCTGGTTCATCAGTTGATCAAAAGTTGTATAGGGGTATGACTGGTTCACTCTTGTATCTCACTGCTAGCAGATCTGACATTGTTTTAAGTGTAGGGCTTTGTGCTCGTTTTCAGGCAAATCCAAAAGAGTCTTACTTGACTGTTGTCAAGAGGATATTGAGATATCTGAAAGGAACCACTGATCTGTGCCTTTGGTATCCTAAAAGTAGTAATTTTGATCTAGTAGGATATGCTGATTATGCAGGTTTCCTAGTGGATAGGAAGAGCACCTCAGGTATGGCACACTTCCTTGGTTCATGTCTTGTGTCATGGGCTACCGAAAAGCAAAATTCTGTGGCCCTATCTACTGCTGAAGTTGAGTATGTCGCTACTGCTTTTTGTTGTGCTCAATTACTATGGATCAAACAACAGTTGGTAGATTTTGGAATTGAAGTGGGATGCATTCCAATATTTTGTGATAACACTAGTGCTATAAGTATGACAAAGAACCATGTTCATCATAAGAGGACTAAGCACATAAATGTTAGACACCACTTCTTAAGAGATAACTATGAGAAATGATTGATTTTAATAGAATTATGTGCTACTGATAAACAAATATCTGACATCTTCACTAAAGCACTGAGTATAGAAAACTTTGAGAGGAACAGGTTGGAAGTAGGGATGATTAAGATCACCTAATTGGTCCAGTTCAGAATGCACAAGAAAAAAAAATGAAAAAAAAATAATTGTTGGTTAGTAGTTCTAACTTTGTGTAAACATTTAGATCAATTCTTACTCAGTTTCATACTTTAATTAGTAAACTCATGTGACATGTGTATATATATGATTCACTGATCTCTTACAAAGTTTCTTCTATTTTGGCATTTGAGGCATGTTCAAGAGAGTTCTATATGAAGAACCTGGTTCATCAGTATGTGTTCATATGAAAAGCTCAGGTATATTTTCTATACTTTGCATAATTAGAAAGATTATTTTTCCAATCATGAGAAGAAGTCCTACATTTATCAAATTCCCAAAAATTCTATCCGTTGATCATTGAACCAGTTTTGTTCACCTAGAACTCTAAAAAATGTGATTTTTTCCTAAAATCTAGCGATGCCTAATAATCACTAAGAGACCAAAATTATAACTTGATTAGACTTCTAATTGACCCCTGAAAAAGTTGTTGTTACTGCATTTAATTCTAACCATCTTTAAATACCCACCACACATTTTCTTCATTAGTCCACAACGGTCAAAACTCTTCTCAAGTTCTGAACCCCCTTCTTCTCTCCAAAATTTCCAAATTCTTCAAGAAACAATCCACCATTTCTAACCCCCAAGATAATCCTGGCACTCCCCACCTGTTTCTCCCTCAAACACATCCTCATATACTCCTCCTATTGAAAACCCAAAACCTATGTTTCATAGGGAAAAAATGCTAGCTAGAAAAATGGTAGCTTCTGGAGCTTTAAGGAAAACTCTAAGTGAGAAATTGAAGGTTAGCTAGAGGAAGGAAAGTCATGCTCAAAAATCTGACTCAAGCTCTGAGTCTGATGATTTTATTTCTGCTAGCGAAGGTGAAGAACATGGATCTTCTGACACTGAAAATATTCAAGAAACCCCTGGTGAGGTAAATACTTGCTTGGTATTCTCTGATGTGGTTGAAAAAGTTGAAAATAGGTTTATCTTAGTGGGTCTTATTAAAGATGTACAGGGGGCTGATTCTAGTGGAAGAGGAGGAAAAAAGAAAGAAAAAGAGTGAGAGGAAGTCAGTGGTAATGTGAGGGGAAATAAGAAAGAAAAAATATTGGTTATCTGTGGAGGTGTTAAAGAAGGTGGCAACAAGTCAGGGGGAAGTAGTTCTGGGGAGGCGGCTGAAGGGCTTGTTAACTTAAGCAAGCAACAAGATGAACCTGGTTCATCTGCTGAGGAGACTCTGGCTGATCTTCTGAAGAAGGTTGGAGCCAGTTATGATCCAAATAAGCGCAAGGCTTCCACACAAAAGGCTCCAACTACTTCAAAGCCAACAAAGAAAAGTAAAAAGTCAACCCCAAAACCTACAGTACCTTCAGTACCTAAAGGAAGAGCTACCAGGAGCAGGGTCAAACAAAGTGAAGCAGAATTGCAGAAAGCTCTAGAAGAGAGCAAGAAGAAAAAGGGGGAGAAGGGAAAAGCAAAGGTTGTGGAGAGTTCTGAGGTTGCAAAAGAAGAAGAAGAGGAGATGTAACTGGTCCATCAGGAAAGAGGAACAACTGAAGAGGTTTCAAGACTTCTTCCAAGAAGTCTTCCTCTGTACCTGTACATGCTGAATCTTCTTTAGCCAAAAGAACTACGTCTGCTGTGAAGGGTAAACAAAAGAAAATTGTTGAAGAGGATGAAGAGTGGAGTGTTGAAGAAGAAGAGGAGGAATCTGAGAAAGACCAAGATAGATTTGTCATCTTTGGTAGAAGAAATTTTTTAAAAGGAAGACTATTGAGAGACCTGGATGAGCCAGGTATGAGAAGACTGGTGGATGCTCTTACTGCACAAGGGTGGAAGGACATAGTTCTTGAGATGGATGGGAGGCTGGCTAGGAATGAATTGATTGAGTTTGTGGCCAATGCTACTGTAAAAAATGGGATAGTCTCCAGCCTGGTGAAGGGTGTAAAAATGGAATTTGATGCAATCAAATTGGGTGAGATTCTAGGTATACCTAGTGAATGGTATGATGATTATACAAGGCAAAGGTGGCCATGTCTAGATTCTCTCCCTACTGTTCTTCAAATCACTAGGAATTTTTGTGATGCTGCAACTGCTGAAGATGTACCTGAAGCCAGGTTTGTGCAGAAAAGTGAGATGAGACCTAAGCACAAGGTCTTGTTTGAATTTGTTAACAAGTGCATGCTGCCCAGACAGGAGTGGAGACATACTTCCAACTACATGGACCTGGTTCTTATGGAGTGCCTTGTGAGAGGAATGCAAATAAATTGTCTTGCTTTCATTGTCAAATTACTAGATTGGGTCATTAATGGCTCCAAGTCACATGCAACTCCATATGGGTTCACACTAACTACTCTACTGGACAAGCTAAGGGTGCCTTTGAAGAAATGGGAGATGGCATCAAGCAAGGAGCATTTTGGTGTTAAGACCTTATTGGCTTGTGACTATTCTGTCAATGCCATCCCAGTTGAACCTGGTTCATCCCTGAAGACACATGTGAATAGCAAGGTTAGGGCTTTGGTTCAAGAGTGTGGAACTAATGATGCTGAAATTGCTAGGCTTCAGGCTCGTGTTGCAGAATTGGAAACTGAAAGAGATGGCCTTAGAGCTGAGCTAGCAAAAGAAAAAGAGAAAAGTGAAGGGATGCTTCAGAATATGCTCAACATTCTCCAAACTCAACCCTCTAGTTCCTCCAAGCCTTAGGTCCTCCAGTTGTTGTCTTCTGAACCAGTCTAGTACCCTCTAGTGACCCAGTTTGGGACTTTTTCTATTTTTTGCTCATGTTTGGAAGTTTTTCTTTCTTTGTGTGGTTTGTAGGTGGAAACATATCTTATCAATGACAACTATTGTTTCTCTTGTTCTATGATGATTTTGTTCTTAATAGTTTGATTGCGTTTGTTGATTATTGATGACTTAATCCATGTTTTCAGTTGCAGTTGCCCAAGTGGCCATGAGTAATTACTAAAATCTGGGATTCACATTGTATGCAACTTTTCGATGATGCCAAAAGAGGGAAGAGATATTGTGCTTTAATCTTTGTTCTGAATAATGTGATATTTATAACCTAATTAAACCTGGTCCTTGATGATAATTTAACATTCTAAGTTAAGTGTTGATGGTTAAGCTGAGTTCTTATAGATTTTTTTATCCATAAAAGCACAGAGCTTGTCATCATCCAAAGGGGGAATTTGTTGGCCCAAGTTATGGTGAAGTTTTGAATAATGACAAATGAACTCAATCATGGACCAGGTCCACCATGTGAGGCACAATATTTATCAACCTAGACATGTGAGATACACGTGAAGGAGCTAACACTCAGTGATCAAGCAGCAATATCTCCCGAACTAATCGAAAAGGTTGCATATTGGATAATGAGAGAAAGTCTCCTCATGGAAGAGGTCACAATCCGGATAAAGGATAGGGTTGGAGTTTGTAGTGTTCAAGGACTCAACTTCGATGGAAAATAAACAATTGAGTCTTAATCAAACTCTGATTACTAACTCATTAAATAACACTGATTGTTCTCTTTTACAGGTATTGCACAAATGCAGAAGTTAAACTAAATTGAGAACAGAAGAGCGAGGCAATTTTGCAAGCAATTTATGTGAGATTCAAGTGTGCATTCCTGAAGCTACTTTGACAAGATAGAAGAAACAGTTCCATTGTGTATTTCTTTTATTTTAGTTCAATTGTAGTAGGTGTTTTAAAGTTGTACCTTTCCAACTTTCATAGAAGCAATTATATTAGGTACTTTGAGTATTCAAATTAGAGTTAACTTGAAGGTGTCGCAACAGCTGAGGTTGTGTGCCACACTGGGATTAGAGTTTAACCCTTAGGTTTACAAGAGCTTTGTAAATGCTATTTTGGCTCAGTGATTTTAGTGGAAGTTTGGGAAAATCCTACTGAGTAGTAGGTCGTGGTTTTTTTTTACCTTTTGAGCCAGGTGTTTTCCACATAAAAATCTCTGTGCTCTTTATTTTATGTACTCTTAATTCCGCAAACAGTAGTACTAAGTACACCTAGAAGAACAAGGTTCTTTTAGACGGAAAATTGGGTACCACACAAATCATCCCCCCCCCCCCCCCCCCCCCCNTAAGAATCCCTCTCCCATCATCTTGGAACTAGAAGTTGAGACAAACATAGAAGAAGCATGATCAGAAGATGTTCACTCAAAGCCACCATCTATAATGGGACAGCCTAGGCAATCTAATCGAACCCAGCCCTCTAGTTCCTCCAAGCCTTATGTCCTCCAGTTGTTGTCTTCTGAACCTGTCTAGTACCCCTTAGTGACCCAGTTTGGGACTTTTTCTGTTTTTTGCTCATGTTTGGAAGTTTTTCTTTCTTTTTATGGTTTGTAGGTGGAAACATATCTTATCAATGACAACTGATATTTCTCCTGTTCTATGATGATTTTGTTTTTAATAGTTTGATTGCGTTTGTTGATTATTAATGACTTAATCCATGTTTTCACTTGCAGTTTCCCAAGTGGCCATGCGTAATTACTAAAATCTAGGATTCACATTGTATGCAACTTTTCGATGATGCCAAAAAAGGGAAGAGATATTGTGCTTTAATCTTTATTCTGAATAATGTAATATTTATAACATAATTAAACCTGGTCCTTGATGATAAGTTAACATTCTAAGTTAAGTGTTGATGGTTAAGATGAGTTCTTACAGATTTTTTGATCCATAAAACCACAGAGTTTGTCATCATCAATTAAGGGGAATTTGTTGGCCCGAGTTCTGGTGAAGTTTTGAATAATGACAAATGAACTCAGTCATGGACCAGGTCCACCATGTGAGGCACAATATTTATCAACCTAGACATGTGAGATACACGTGAAGGAGATAACTCTCAGTGATCAAGCAGCAATATCTCCTGAACTAATCGAAAAGGTTGCATATTGGATGAGGAGAGAAATTCTCCTCATGGAGGAGGTCACAATCCAGATAAAGGATAGGGTTGGAGTTTGTAGTGTTCAAGGACTCAACTTCGATGGAAGATCAACAATTGATTCTCAATCAAACTCTGATTACTAACTCATTAAATAACAGTGATTGTTCCCTTTTACAGGTATTGCACAAACGCAGAAGTTAAACTAAATTGAGAGCAGAAGAGCGAGGCAATTTTGCAAGCAATTTATGTGAGATTCAAGTGTGCATTCCTGAAGCTACTTTGACAAGATAGAAGAACCAGTTCCATTGTGTCTTTCTTTTATTCTAGTTCAATTGTAGTAGGTGTTTTAAAGTTGTACCTTTCCAGCTTTCATAGAAGAAATTGTATTAGGTACTTTGAGTATTTAAGTTACAGTTAACTTGAAAGTGTCGCAATAGTTGAGTTTGTGTGCCACACTGGGATTAGGGTTTAATCCTTAGGTTTACAAGAGTTTTGTAACTGCTATTTTGGCTCAGTGATTTTACTGGAATTTTGAAAAAATCCTATTGAGTAGTAGATTGTGGGTTTTCACCTTTTGATCCAGATGTTTTCCACGTAAAAATCTCTGTGTTCTTTATTTTATGTACTCTTAATTCCCCAAACAGTAGTAGTAAGTACACTTAGAAGAACCAGGTTCTTCAAGAGCGAAAATTGGGTACCACACAAATCACCCCCCTCTTGTGTGGTATTGACGTTTAGAACATCAAGATCCCAGCAGATGCTTCAGCAAATGAGAATCCCTCTCCCATCATCTTGGAACCAGAAGTTGAGACAAGCATAGAAGAAGCAGGATCAGAAGATGTTCACTCAAAGCCACCATCTATAATGGGACAACCTAGGCAATCTAATCGACAAGGAAAATGGAAGACCTCCTGTATGGCTTAAGGACTACATCACTGAAGCTAAGACACATACAAATACTGTGTACTCTCTCTAATGTCCTCCCAAATGATCATCTATCTCCTGCCTACCAGCCATTCCTCAATGCTTTTTTAGTTTTAACTGAGCCACAATCCTTCAAGGAAGCTGCAAATGATCCAAGGTGGATAGAAGCCATGGATCAAGAAATTAGGGCACTTGAAGAAAATCATACCTGGGAAGTGGTTAATTTACCAGCAGGAAAGAAATCTATTGGTTCTAAATGGGTGTTTAAGATCAAGTATAAGTCATCTGGTGAAATTGACAAGTTTAAGGCACAGTTGGTAGCTAAAGAATACACATAACAAGAAGGGCTAGACTATCATGAGACTTTTTCACCAGTTGGCAAAATGGTAACTGTGAGAACTGTATTAAGCATAGCAGCCTCAAAGAGATTGATCCTCTATCAAATGGATGTCAATAATGCATTCCTCCAAGGGGACCTTTATGAAGAAGTTTACATGGTTTTGCCACAGGGTTTTAATCGACAGGGGAGAACAAAGTCTGCAGATTGTTGAAGTCACTCTATGGGCTCAAACAAGCTTCAAGACAATTGAATTTTAAACTCACAGATGCCTTAGTGGGAGCAGGGTATCAACAGAGTGCATATGATCACTCTCTGTTCACCAAACAAACATCACATGACATTGTGGTTATATTGGTGTATGTTGATGATCTCTAGATTACATGCAGTAATATCTCTTTAGTAGAAGAGGCCAAACATACATTACATAGCAGCTTTCTCCCCAAGAGCAAGGTGGAAAGTTCTTGGAGGGAAGGATGCCGAGGGTCTATTTGGAAACAGCCTCCCTACCCCAGGGTAGGGGTAAGGTATGCGTGCACACTACCCTCCCCAGACCCCACTAAGTGGGATTATACTGGGTTGTTGTTGTAATTGTTTAAGGTCAAGGATTTGGGTGAGTTCAGATATATTTTGGGAATTGAGGTGATGAGATCAGACAAGGGAATATTGTTGAACCAACGAAAATATGCACTAGAGTTAATCTCTTCCACAGGCTTGGCTGCTGCTAAACCTGCATCTACCCCTATTGAGCTAAATCAGAAATTAACCGCTACAGAGTATGCCAAACATATGGGCACAATGGTGATAAAGAGTTGCAAGATGTGGGGATCTATCAAAGACTAGTAGGCCAGTTGCTTTATTTAACCATTACACGACCTGATATTTGTTTTGCTGGGCAAGTGTTTAGCCAATTCATACAGCATCCCAAACAGTCACACTTAACTACTGCACTTCTAGTGGTTAGGTATATTAAGGGGTCACCTGGTCTTGGCATTTTCCTCAAGAAGGGTCATATCACCCACCTTTCTGCCTTCTGTGATTCTGACTGGGCAGCTTGCCCAAACACACGAAGGTCGATCACTGGATATGCTATTAAGCTTGGGGATTCATTATTGTCGTGGAAGTCAAAGAAGCAACAGATAGTGAATCATAGCTCAGCTAAAGTTGAATATAGAAGCGTTGCTGCAGTAACAACTGAAGTTATTTGGCTTGTTGGATTGCTGTAAGAATTGAGTATTGAGATACATCAGCCTGTTGATGTCTATTGTGATAGTAAACCTGCACTTCAAATAGCAGCAAATTCTATTTTTCATGAACGAACAAAGCACATCGAGATAGATTGTCACTTTGTTCGAGAAAAAATCACGTCTGGCCTGCTTGCTTTTCATCACATTTCGACCAAACTTCAGTTGGCTAATCTCTTGACAAAGGGACTTGGAGTTGCTCAACATTCCTTCCTTCTTTCCAAGCTTGGAGTGTTTGATGCTTTCCACCCTCTAACTTGAGGGGGAGTCTTGGCATATGGGGGTCAAAGTGTACAACATAAAATTAGGAGTGTGCAAGTTAGTGAAAGAAAAAATTAGTTTGTTATGTTAGTTAATTGACAGCTGTACATGTGCTGTCATCTAAGTAGTGGATAAACTGTATATACAGCCTTGTATGTAACGAGAAGCTAGGACTTTTCATAATACAATTTCAATTTCTCTTCTTCTTTCTCAAATTTTCTCTCATAATCGAACAAAAGAACTATCCAAAAAGGACAATTAAGAAAGGAGATATCGGATATGGTGCATATTACACTTTAATTTCCTTTTTAAGATTTTATTTTCTTGATTCTTCTTATGCCTTTATTTTTCTCAAACCAAATATTAAATAACCTGAGTTGCACATTCTATTTGTTCTTTTGAATGTTTTCAAGTGTTGACGTAAAGTAAAACAACGAAACTCCCACTGATTGGTTTATTTCGATATTAGTTATCAAGTTATCAACCCCTAAAATTAATTCTATTGTTATAACTTTTTATTATCTTTCTTAGTATGATATTTTTTATTTCACAGGTATATATGACCTTTTGGTTATATATTCCTCAAATCTAAAAAAGAAATAGAAGAGAAGAATCGAAACTTTTATGTAAAAATTGCACGGGGTGCCCTATTTGTAGCCTATACCCTCTTTGTCCTTTTCTTTGCATCCGTACCCACTTTTTAAAAAACTTCAGCTTCCCTTTATAACTGAGAAACTTCAGCTCTAGAGCTGAAGTTTCCGGGTTACTAAACAAAAACTTCAGCTCTAGAGCTGAAGTTTTTGTTTTATAACTAGGAAACTCCAGCTCTAACTGAAGTTTTTATTTTATAACTGGCAAACTTCAGCTCTAGAGCTGAAGTTTTTATAACTTGAAAACTTCAGCTCTAGAACTGAAGTTTTCGGGTTACTAAACAAAAAGCTGAATTATTTTATAACTTGAAAACTTCAGCTCTCGAGCTGAAGTTTCCGGGTTACTAAACAAAAACTTCAGCTCTAAAGCTGAAGTTTTTATTTTATAACTGGCAAACTTCAGCTCTAGAGCTGAAGTTTCCCGGTTACTAAATAAAAACTTATAAAACAAAACTTCAGCTCTAGAGCTGAAGTTCGCGAGTTACAAAATAAAAACTTCAGCTCTAGAGCTGAAGTTCGCGAGTTACAAAATAAAAACTTCAGCTCTAGAGCTGAACTTCAGGCCCGACTACTAAAATGCCGAAGTTTTGTGTAATTGTCTTTGCTACTTGAGCCCCGTGTGCTGAAGTTATGTGAAAAAGCGGGTACGCTTGTAATTTTTTTTGCAAAGCGAGCACATGTTAAAATATGACACAAAAAATGGGTATAGATGCAAATACCCCAACTTTTATTGCTTCCCAAAAAAGCGATCTTTATAGTTTTTAACAAATATAAAAACTAAATTAGAAAATATGGGAGAGTGTTTTTTAATGAACAAGTCCTTATCTATTTCAGTTAAATGAGAATGAATCCAAAAAGAAGAAGAAAATTTAAATGGATTGAATTTATTATCAATTAAAGAGGATTATTAGAAAGAATTTGATTATAAATTAGATTGCTAATAGTTTTGGAGTCCAAAACACAAGAAAAATAAATTTCAAATAGGAATATGTCTATGATACTTCATCCGGTCCATAATAAGTGATCAATTTACTTTTTTATTTTGGTCCAAAATAAGTGTCCATGTATATAATCAAGAAAAAATTCAATTTGTTTTCTCAAAATTACCCTTATGTACGTATCCCTAAAAAGTCATTTACTCCTCACATTTAAAATGAGAAGTAAGTGCAACTATAATTATGCTGCAATATTTGATTAAGGGTAGTTTAGTCACACTAACTATTTTTATTTAAAATTTAGTATTTTTTTAATGAATATACCCAAAACAAATTAATCACTTATTATAAAGCGATAAAGTATCATTTTAAAAAGTTAAGGCCTCGTAAATATTTTTGGCTTTAGGCCACTTCTGCAATTGAGCCGCCCCTGAGAAGGATTATCGGTCACTAAAAAAACATAAGTTAATTGAATTTTCATTTAGATTCGGCTACTGAAGTGATGGGAAGAGAGATGTCCACAAAAAGACAAATAAAAAAGGTGAGATTAATTGTATAACAAATAGATAAAAAAAATTTATAAACCAAGAGATTATTTTAAATTCAACTCCATTGATCCTTATTGGTTGCTGTCGAGTGTAGGGTCCAGCTATGTATGTTACTTCACTATTGTGGGACGTGGGCTCCATGTTCACACCGCCAAATTTTACGTTTAATTAATTTTATAATATTGAAATTAGTAAACAAAAAAGTAAATAAAACTTTAGTTTGTTTCAGCCCTAACGTAAACAAAATATGCACAATAATGTGACTTAAATGCCTACTCCTAAACAAAGTCGGAGCACTCAACCCCTAATTCCTTTTAATTATTGTGTTTGTAAATATTTATATGTATTTAATAAATTTTTAGTATAAATATAAATCAAGCAAAAATTATTGAATTCGTTCAAACTCATTATTAATATTGTAGCTCCGTTCCTAACACTAAATTTAAGGTGGTAATTAGTGGCATTTCGAAATCTAAACCACTATACTATATAATTAATTAAGTTAAGAGAGTGAATTTTGTACATATATCAAATTCTCTCTCTACTTAATTGTCACTCATAATTTAAGACGCCATTTGCACTAATAGTAACTTAAGAATATACATCATAGGTAACCTGTTGAAATTGATCAAATTACATAGAACATATATATTTTTAAAAATAAAACTTGAACGGCCCCGTTTAGCCAATTTTTTTTTTATTTTTTTCGAAATCAGTGTTTGACCATGAAATTTTCGATCTTATTTAAACATGAATTTCAGAATTTTTCGAGAATTTTAAAAACTCCAAAAATATATTTTTCAAAATTTTCACTTGAGATCACCCACAAAAATTCAGAAAACAACATAAAATTATATTCATTTCCAAACACAACTTTAATTTTTAATTACCATTTCACTTTTTTTTTCGAAATTTTACAATTCTTATGTCCAAACGCCCACTAAAACTTTTATTCATGGAAAAATTAACCAATATTTTTTTTTTGAAAAATATAATATACCTAGGAGTAAAGGAATATTAGTGTAGGGTTAGGAGGTCCACCTCCATCAGTCTGTCATCAGTCATCACCCACCCGTGCATCCTTCAATTTGATTTACTACTCTTCCTCTTTTGTCCGTGCTCGTCGCAAGTTGAAGCACTTTTTTTTTTTTTTAAATTTTATTACTCTCTTGGTCTAAATTTATGTTGTATCATTTAACTGGTCATAGAGTATAGAAAGAAAAAAATCTTGAAATTATGATCTAAGATAATATTATATATTTGTATGGTTATAAATAATTTTATTAGAATAAAATAAAAATAAATTATTCTTAAAAATAAAAAAGTCCTGAACCTAGAAAATATTAGAAACAATATCTTTATCTTTACAAGATAGGGTAAGCTTTGTGTACACGTTACCCTCTCGAAATCTCACTTTTAGATTTCACTATATTTGTTGTTGTTGTTGTTCTAAATATACAACAACAACAACAACAATAATTCAGTATAATTTTATTTAATGAGGTCCGGGGAGGGTAGTGTGTACCCAAACCTTACCTCTACCATAGGGTAGAGAGACTGTTTCCAAATAGACTCTCGGCATTTTTCCTTCCAATAACATTCCACTTTGCTCTTGGGGAGACTCGAACAAAAGTAATATTCTTTTAGGATAAAGAAAACATTACTACTTATTTTGCCGGGGTAAATTTTTTAAGGTGAATTGTCATGAACTACCATTAGTTTTGTCTCATTTTACTTCACACACAGAAAAAGTGCAACTTTTTTAACTTTATGTGTTACTGAGGTAAAACTAAAGTTTGAATTGTTTTCCGTAGGATACCATTTACACTTTTACTTACGCAACGTTGGAGATGGTCATTCCACTTTTTCCTATAAAGATTAGATAGTCTCTGACAAAGAAATTACTGCAGCATCTAGCCAGGATATTGTTGGAAGACAAATAGAAAACAAAAGAACGATTCACGTTACAAGTTGACATGTCTACCATATAAACAACACTGGCAAAGATAGAACTTTTATTAAAGAAATTCAAAAAATAAAAATGCAAAAATACTACTATGAAAATTCAAATTAATATGATATATACAATGTACAAAGAGGGTTCAGATCAGTATGGTACGTGAAGAATAGTGAACTAACAGAAAGTAAAAGAATAGTAAGAAAAAACTGTATGGGTCGAAATCTGATCAAGGGGACCTTGCCTGAGAGAGGGCAATCGACTCAATTAGGCCGAGGTCATGCTTAAGAAGTAACATTGGCGAGCCGAGCAGCTAAGGCCGAGGTCGAACATTCAGATCGACCAAAATGACTAGTTTAGCAAAAAGATATTTTAAAGGAATATTTTTCAGAATATTCTCTATACCTGTACTTTCAGTCGGTAAGGGATATGTCCCATATAAGTAGGAAAAGAGGTAGAAGGAAATGGGCATGTAATATTCTATATGATAAGCTCTCTCTAGAAAAGTTGACTCTCAAGTAACTTCAAACACTGTCTTTACAGAAAATTATCTATACTCCCACATTTGATTGCCTTACATTATTGTGAGAGAGAGAACCATCCACCTCATTGAATATATGGGTGAATTCTCTCTATTTATATTTATTGTTATTTATCATATTTATTGCTTGTATTATTCCACCATTCATTCATAACAATATTATTAAACACTCCTTGGTCTTTAATAGCCTTGAATGTGGTTTTTAATTATTAATATTCGTCAATCTTGGATCTAGGATTTACTATATTTATGTGATGACCAAAAGGTCATCTCTTATTTTAAAAGTCAAATCTGTGTTCCGGTCATTAAAACCCTCCTTTTTATCTCACTTCGATTTGCGTGTGCAGTCAGGACGTATATCTGGATAGCCCTTATATAAAAATTTGAGAAAAATGCTAATTTTGCCTTAAAAATTAAATTTAAGTTGTCTTCGGTCAATATTTGGGTAAACGGACCCGGACCCGAACCCGTAATTTGACGATCCCGGAGGGTCCGTAGAAAAATATGGGACTTGGGCGTATGCCCGAAATTATGAATTTCGAGATCCCTAGCCCTGGAAATAAATTTTTGAAGAAAATTATTTAAGTGAAAATGTAATGGATTTTTGAAATTTAAACATATTTGATCTTGTTGGTATCGGGCCCGTATTTTGGTTCCGGAGTTAGGTACAAGTTTAATATGGTATATAAGCTATGTCTGTAAAATTTGGTAAGAAACAGAATTTATATGACGTGATCACCCTCGGTGGTGAAAATATATAGTAACTTTAAGAGTCCTTGAGATT
The DNA here is from genome assembly GCA_026770625.1 of Nicotiana glauca. NCBI lineage: Eukaryota > Viridiplantae > Streptophyta > Magnoliopsida > Solanales > Solanaceae > Nicotiana > Nicotiana glauca. The sequence continues at coordinate 25,697 of MU675610.1, forward strand.
TCATTGATTTTGATGATAAAATCGTTGTTTAATATGTTATTTGGGAGATTTGATCGCACGAGCAAGTCCGTATAATACTTTTAGGTTTATGTGCATGTTTGGTTTGGAGCCCCGAGGGTTCAAGTGAGTTTCAAATAGGCTAGAGGGTGATTTACACTTAGAAAATCTGGTATAAGTTGCTGCTTCTGGTGTACATGCATTTTGTGCTTCATGGTCGCGAAGCCACTCTCGCGATCGCGAAGTGAGTTAGGGCTGGGGTTGGGTTTGTTCATCGTGAACGCGTAGCCGTGGTTGCGAACGCGGAGCACTAGGGGGCTGCTCTACGCAAACGTGACTTGTGTCACACGAACGCGTATAGTAAAATGGAGGTGGGCTGGGAATCAGTCATTTCTTCTACGCGAACGGTACGATGGTCCGCGAACCCGAAGTTCAGGGGGGTTTACCCTTCACGAACGCGTGGGAGAACTAGCGATCACGTAAGCCTAAGCAAGATATCCCTTCACGAATGCGAAGAAGGCCTGCCCAGTCTTTTAAAAACAGAACTCAAATAGGATTAGACCAAAAATTCGTATCTTCTTCCATAAAATCCGACTTTGGGCGATCTTTGAAGAGGGATTTCATCACCAAATCATAGGTTTGTGTTCTTAAACTCATTTCTTTCATTTTCCATCAACATCCATTAGATTTCTAGGCCTAAATCTTGTTCTTTAAGGATAGAAATTAGTGATTTTAGGAGAATTGAGGATTTTACAAATTTGGGAATTTATACCTCGATTTGGGGTCGGATTCCAAAACTAATTATATATTCGAGCTCGTGAGTGAATGTATAATCGAGTTTTGGTCTGAACCTCATATTTTGACCAAGCGAGCCCGAGGTCGATTTTTGACTTTTTGGAAAAAATGATGGAAAACCTATAATTAAGCATTGCAGTTGAATTCTTTAGCACTTATTGATGATGTTAAGTTAATTATGGCTATATATAAGTGAATTGGAGGCAATATCTAAAGGGAAAGTGATAATTGAGGCTTGAGTTTGGCTGTGGAATTCGAGGTAAGTGCTTGGCCTAAGCTTAGTTTGAGGGAATATGTGTTGTGTCTTATTTGCTACGTGTTAGTATTGTGTACGGCGTATAGGTGTGGTGACGAGTATCTATATGTTGGTGTCGAGCATGCTCGTGAGTCTTATACCGTGATCGTTGTGATTCCTATTATGTACCGTCTATGCCTAAAACTGATGATTATCCATGTTGAACAAGACTTATGGTATTCTCTTGGTAATTGACCATTCTTGAGCATTGGACCATGTTGAGATTTATTTTGTGAAGTTAATTGATGAAACGAGATTTGTTATAGTTGTTTCCCTTGCCAGGATGTTATTGTTTCTATTGTTGCTTCTCTTGCTGGGATGTTAGTATTTCTATTTTTGATTCCCTTGCCGGGATGTCATTGTTTCTACTGTTTGGGTGAGGAAAGAGTGATAAAGCACGAAAGGTGATGCCGTTCACATTTACATTTACATTGATGCATATGGTGAGGAAAAGAAATAAAGCACGACGGGTGATGCCATACACATTTATATTATTCATTCGGTGAGGAAGAGTGATAAAGCACGAAGGGTGATGCCGTGCACATTTTTATTATTGATTGCATGGTGAGGATCGAGAGTAAAAGCACAAATGGTGATGATGTGTGTATTTTCTGTTTGTTGTGTTCATTTGCTGTTATTGGTTCAAATGTTTTAACCGCTTAAATTCCTTTACTGTTGTAAATCTTTATGTTGAACACCCGTACCATGTTGCCCCTTCTCGTATATTTCTACTTAGTCTTTATTACTTGTTACTATGTTATTATACTAATTAACTATACAGGTTTATGTTGTTTGTCGTGTCCTAGCATCGTCACTACTTTGCCGAGGTTAAGCTCGGCACTTACCAGTACATGGGATCAGTTGTACTGATATTATACTCTGCACTTTTTGTGCAGATTCTGGTACTGGACCCCACAGACCGTAGTTTAAGGTTGTTGCCTTCAGTCCAGTGGAGACCCGAGATAGTCCTGCTGGTGTCCGCAGACCTTCGCGTCCCCTTCTATCCTGTTTCTTTTCTATTTTATCTATTTCTGAGACAGATGTGTACTTCCTTTGTTCAGACCACTATTTGTAGTATTCGTAAACAGTTTGTGAAATTGTGACACCAGTTCTAGGTGAAGTTTTACTTCGGAATTGTATTGAGATAATCTGTAAAATTCTGTTGTCTGCATTTATTCCGCTGGTTTTCTTATGATAAATCGTAAACTGTTAAAAGATAAAGTAAAAAGATAAAATAATCAGTAACGTTGGCTTGCCTAGCGGGTTCAATGTTAGGCGCCATCACGGTCCCGACAGTGAGAAATTCGGATCGTGACAATTTAACTAGAATTTACCTATTATCATTTATTTAATTAGTTTAACAAAAAGACTTAATATTTTTTGGTCAAACAAAAATCAATTAAATTTTAAATTCAAAATTTTAAAGATAGAGAGTTTGGTGCAAAAAAAAAAAAACTTAAAAGTTGAATTGATCGAATTTGTATTCTAAATTCACCTTGAAGGTGAATACTTTGGCATATTTCCTATAACCATAACAAAAGATTGATAAATAATGACAGTTTGCTTTCTTGTGACCAACAACTGTAATATTTGAAAAGTGTGAGGCTTTTGTTTACCTAATTCTGTGGGCATTTTATTTGTTACAGTCTTACAGGAGGTGAGACGTTATGTTAGTTAATTTATCTAGTTATATATGGATAGGGTAGTTACTTTTTCTCGTGTGCCCCTTCACCACAAACGGAGGCGGAAGTCAGACCTATTGGTTCGATCGAACTCCAATAACTTTTACTTAAATTGTTTATTTGTTACGAAATTCACTAATGTGTACAAGTATTAAATTTAAAGTACAATAATTAGTACCTGAAATCTTCGTTCAAAAATTCAAAACACGTAAAATTAAAATTCTAGGGTCCGCATATACCCTTCACAATTTTAACTGCTGCAATGCTACTGCAACAACTTGCAAAAACAGCTAGAGCTAAGTGTAGGGGAGTAAAAATTCACGTGACGTCAGTGTTTTATGAAGAGTCGCTTTAATTATCATACGCAAAACTACACATTCGATATTGGGCTGGGCCACAATTGGGCCCATGGGCCTGGCCTTTTTTCTCTCTATCTCACTGACACGGCATTCGTATGATATCACGTGTGGCTCCGTAGCTTTGCCGGCGCATCTTTAGCGCTTGTTTCTTCTTCTTCTTCTTTTTAAGTACTACAGTATTACTTAACCACTTCCAACATCTTCTGTTTGGCAACTGTTTCTTTAGCCCATATTCACAAGATATATGCAAATGCAATGCTGTAGATGTTCATGAAACATCTCTTGAAGTATGACTTATGACTGTTCTTTTCTTTTCCTTATTGTCCTCACTACCCCACCCACCTATCTTCGCGCGGTGTCGAAGTAAGGAATTTTCTCAAGGATATTAAAATTTAAAAGAGATGAAAAAAAATTTCCAACATAGGGTGTTCAATATGTGTTGTATACATATAAAACATAATATTAGACTAATATACACAGTGCAATTTTTCGGTGAAAGATGGTCAGTTGACCACCCTTGTGATCATGTGGCTTCGCCACTAGTAGTAGGGATAGACCCAACATATCATATACCGTATACGCGTTCGGCTGAACTCAGTAGTTTTAGTTCAAATTTTGTATTTTTCTTAAAAATTTACAAAATATTTATAAATTATTAATTAAGAACTCAATATTAAAAAGATTAGAATATTAAACTCATGAGCTTCAAATCCTAGCACCGCCTCTACTTGCTAGGGATGGGGACCACCATTGTTGAAAAATTGTATTGCGTATATAAGTTAAGTATTATTTTTATACATACAAAATTTTGAGCATCCTTAGTAAAATTTCTGATCTTGCCGCTTCCAATGATATATCGTCGGTATAAATGCATCGATCCATCTATTCCTGACTTGAATTATATGTATTGTTCAAAAATATTAAGGAATTTTAACATTGTATAGTCGCTCAGCAATAAAAATAAGTGGCAAATATATAATATTTGTATATTCTATGCATAATTAATGTATAATCTTTGTGTATTGCATACTAATTGTAAATATAATTAAATGAGTGCCCATATATGTAATTTTTCAAAATTTTAATAATGGACGCGCGAGCGCGACATGCTATGAGGTCCATGGCCCTAGATTAGGGCCAACTTAGTCCACAAAAACCTTTAGAAATCATGCAAATCCAACAGAATGAAAACAATGTAAATATCATTACACTTGGCTGTAACAGGCTTATCCCTTTAGGCAACTAAAAAGATTGGTTACCAAGTAGAAAGTACAATAATTTGATTCAGCAAGAATATAGAGAAGCAATAAGTTCCTTATGTTAGAAGCCAAAAAGGCTTAATATGTACCATAGAATACAGTTCATATTTGGCCCATCTGATAACAACTACCCTAATTTCAGTGACATGTACTACTTGATTTTTAGTTCTTTTATTATGGACCCTAGCTCATACGCAAATGATCGCGTACGTGCCATCTTTTTCCGAAAAAAATTAGCTGGGATGGCCACTTTAGCTGTTGTTCTCAGAAAGAAAACGTCGATCATGATTCAAGAATGTCTTCGAGGGTCATTGTTGCCACCGGTGGAAGCAAAGGGTTCGTGTTGTTTGGTGTTAGAGTTATGGAAGTTGCGCAAAAGAAGAAATTAGGTTTTCTGTGTTCCATTGAGGGATATTTTTGTCCAATTTATTACGAAATGATTAAATTTAGTTACTTTTAAGTGATGTCTAAACTTGATCAGCGGTTTGAAGAGTGGTTATTTGTCAATTTGTACCTCTTTTTCCAGTGTGGTACTAGCTCACATTTGAAGAAAAAAAAGGATTAAATGTCTTATTTCTTTTAACTTAATGAAGTATCACAGGGTTCTGGGTAATATCTTATTGCAACATCACATGATTTGACTCAATACATCATCATGTGTTGAAGAGGTAAGATTCCATGCATGCTCTCTCCTACATGTTTTCACTTAGAGCTTACATTACGGTATATAAAGTTTCTACAATATGACATTATTATGTGTACAATAAGAGGTGACTTATCAAAGTAAATTTGATATGTTCAGTGGCGGAGTCACAATATATACTAAAAACGTCAATTTATAAGAACTAAACACGCGAAAAATTAAGAGGATTCAACACACGGGCGAGCGCGCACACACAGAGAATAAAGTTTTCCAGCAAAATAGTGTCAATTGACACCTGTTAGGCTAAGGTGGCTTATGTTAGATGCTTGTCCTGATTTTCTTACAATATTTTGATTTTCTTATCTCTTGAAGGAAGCATAACATATTTACAATAATTGATTGTACCTTTTACGAAAAGGAAAATATAATTCTTTTATATTTGGCTACCTTTTTTCTTGGAGGAAATGATTTTGAACTTATATAAATTGAGGATCCTTCCTTCTCATTTAGTATTACCCATAATGTAGCAATAAGGGGGTCAAGAGTCTTATTTAGGGGGAAATTTTTTGGAATAATTGTTAGCCTGCCACCTGTGTGTGCCTTTTTGTGAGATTGTTCTCTTAATATTTTGTATTTTTTTTTTATATAGTGGATAACTCATCTCCGCCTGTGGATGTAGGTCAATTGACCGAGCCACGTTAAATATTTGTATCTCAATTGTTATAATTCTCTTTTGTTGTCTCATTTATCGTTGTTCAAATTTGCTTTACTCATTTTCGCATGATAATACATGATTTTTCCGATCCGTTATTGAATATGCTAACTTGAAAAGTAGAGTAATACTCTACTATAACTAGTTAAATTGCACGAGTTCTATTAAAAAGAATTCACTGTCAGTTAATGTAACTTCAACCCTTTCTCTTACTAGTAGATTTACGTATATGAAAAAAAAAACTAAGAATCCTTGCTTCCGAATGTTTTGTTCTTGTGTTTTTCTCTCAAAGTAGCGTTTTCACTTTCAAAATAGGTTTAGGCTTCTTTTTATACGAGTATGACGTATGTAGGACAAAAAACCTTGTCCCGAGCAAAGTGAAAAAAGTACCTGCCACCTAGCGCCCAGGGCAGTGCATCGCGCTGGGTTATGCCAAAAAACATTTGGCATCTGTTTTCTGCACCCTAGGCAGCGCGATGCGCTGGCCTGGGCACTTTTTCCGCTTTCTCTATTTTTTTTTTTTTGCATCAAATCATGTACTTTCGTTCTACATTACTTCCGGGTGATTCCTACACATAAAAATACAACGAATTAGCATAAAGTCATTACATGACACATATAATTTTCACTAAATATGAATAAAATGCGAGGTGATATGCATATAAATACACATACTTTAAGCTAAATATCAATCAACATATACGGTTAACTTCAATCCTTTCCCTCAACAACAACATAATCCTACATTAACACCTATGAGGGCTATCCATAAATATGCATAATAAAATATATTAATTAAAAGCTAAATTAAAATCACAAAGTGAAAGTTCAAACAACAAAAGAGAAGAAGAAAGATTTGTGGCCTTTTAGAATTGAAAGAGTCAGGTGACTGATCGATTACCACATCAATCAGTTTCTTCAGTTGATTGGTAACACCACTTACCCTATTATGCCAAACAGATATCCATAAAAAAAAAATACATTTCTACCATTTTTAGGGCTATTCAGAGTACTCAGAAGGACCACAATTTTTACTATTTTTTCGAATTATTTGCTGGCAAAAACAATTAAAAGTTGTACCCTATGACAAAAGCAGTTTCTACTTAAAAAGAAAAAAGAAAAGACAAAAGCAGTTTCCGAATTCAACCATTTTTTCCTCCTCCATTCTTTTAAAAAGTTTCTCCATATAATGATTTGATGATACTATGAAGAGATATATTGATAAAGTTATATTAATTTCAAGCATGAATAATTAAATCACATTTTAAGATTTTTTGGATTAAATTTTATGACATGTCAGATATCCAAAGGAATTTTGTAGGATTAGAGCCATAATAATTTTTAAATGATAATTTAGGAAACCTTTGCTAAACAGCCATGCAAGTTGAGTCTTAAGCTTCAAACTATGTGGGAATGATAACAGAGGAAAGAGACGAGAGAGAAAGAGAATCAATTGTTCTCATTACACTGACTGAAAATGCTGTATAGTATACAATATTTATATTAGAGTTAAACACCTACTAATCATCTAAGTAACACTCATAACAACTTCCTAACAAGCTGGTAGGTGCGAAGATGTTGAGCACTCCTAGCTTGGACATCAAAAATTCATGTTATTGTTTTGCAAGCCCTTTAGCGAGTATGTCTGCCACTTGATCTCTCGACCCTACAGTCAGGGGCGGATCTACCTTACCCCAAGCGGTGTCACGTGACACCGCTTCGTCGGAAATTTTTACTAAATAAGTATGTATAATAAAACTCCAACAGGGAATATAAGGTAAATATAATAAAGTGACACCACTTGACAACAATAGATGTGTAGCACAGTTGGTTAGCCGCTTCAATTTTCTTTAACAGGTCTCTAGTTCGAATATGTGTGGCTTAATTTTTGTTTTTAAATTCTTTGTGCCTCATTTTTGAAATAAAAAATGTGCAGTGAACCATTTATCTCTTATCTTAAGCATTAAGACATCTAAACCACTACATTAAGAGTTACATTTGTATATTTAATGCAACAATAATTTTTTT